>JAUTBV010024788.1:0-21547 GCA_032361325.1 Lepetodrilus fucensis | reverse complement strand
CATACATGTTGGCCAGTGATCGATGATATACATCTTGAAAAACAAACAAAAAGTAACACGACATACGGGCGTGCAAGAATAAAACGTTACCAGGCCTCACTGAAAATAACCCATCACGGGCGTGCGGACAAGCTCTATTTTGAATACTGTTTACAACTATAAACAGGGTTTATACAGGATTTACAAATATTAATAGAGTTTATAAACTATAAACAGGGTTTACAACTATAAACAGGGTTTACAACTATGAACATGGAATTGTCATGAGATTGGCCCCTGTATTATTCGGTATCATTGCAGCTCCCCATGGGAAGTACTCGGGTATCAGGGACGTGTTTAAACACATGATGAAGGAGGAGGGCTTCATGGCGCTATACAAGGGCTTTACCCCAGTCATGCTCAGAGCTTTCCCGGCCAATGCTGTAAGTAGCTTCTTGTGTACCGGCTGTATCGAGTACTGCAACCCATTTCAGGGATCAAATTTAACACTAGCCCACTAGCCTGGGCCATTTATCCCACTGCTAAAGGGGACTAGCATAAATCCATAGTATTTGGTATTTGTATCACTATTCTGGTCAATTTCTGGCTAGTAAGTTTTAAAGTTAGTTTCTATTACTGCATGATTTCAATTTATTGGGCATATTGGGTTGCCACCTGCAGAAAGGTTTTATGTCAGATCTGACATCATTGATAGCACATCTTCAATTGATATCATGTATTCAATTCCATGAATGTCATCCAGATTACTGTCTACCAACTTCATTATCGTACTCCAAAATGAAATATTAATAGATTACTTTTTTTTTACTTTGTAAATATACCTGAAGCATTTTTTACACCATTATGTTCATTGTTTCATCCGTTAAATTTCAGGCCTGTTTCCTTGGTTTCGAGGTCGCCATGAAGGGGCTGAATATGATATGGTGATGACGTCTGGTGCTAGTTGTTGTAATCTCTTCATGATCGTCATTCCTGTGTTGATAACATCGTCCTATCATGCTTATCCGAGCCCAGCAGATCAGGGATATTAAACAATTAATATATTGTTAAAATAAGTACGTTCTTACTGTGCTGATTTCCCAGTTTTAAACAAATAATCAGACATTTGACATCAAATTTATTAGTTTGTATTTGAATTTGTATATATTTATATATATCAATTACTGTGATTTTTCTCAAATATATTTGCACATTCAGTATTTTTTTAAATGTCAAAAGTAACATCAATATTTGTCATTTGTTTGTAATACTTATTGTTTTTACTATTTTATTATTTTGTTTATGCTCATGTTGGTTTGTGTCCATATTGAGATTGTACACACTGAATATGATACTTTTATATTTAATGCAAGAACTTTAATTATTAAACATTTCAATTTTTTCTTCTTCTGCAAAGCTGAATTGAACATTAGCCATTCGTAAACTTTTGAAACAATCAGATTTAATCACATCATGGCACATACGGTAGTAATATTGTGGTCTTGAATGTAACGGATCTGTGAGAATTGCATTTTTGTGTGAGTGTATCGCACTAGTCATCAATGAGCACAAGGAAGTATGTATGCATACCAATTTCGGTATAGGTGAAATGAACAATTGTTTTTCAGATCTAAACATTTTGTACATTTGCACTTTTTCTTAGTGCCCTGAAATTATCAGAGCTGGTTGTATATATATAAAAAAAACACCATTTTTCTTTGAATTTTCTATACAATTTTATGCGAGCTGTTTGGATAAATGTGTACACTATTTGGGGTTTTCTGCAAGTGATATGTGTTTCTGTTTTTGTAAGTATAAATCACTCGAAAACTGGATTAAAAATTGTTAACATGAATACTATATTTTTGTGTCAATTTTCTAGGAGCTAAAGGGATATGCAGGGCTCCAGACTAACATTTTGAGTTACTTTCCCGCAGAGCAAGTTGCAAAGGCAACAAAGGTGCGAAACGTTAAATAGGTTGCCCGCAGTGCAATTTCACTTGCCCCTGTACGTCGGGCATATGTTAGACCAGAGCCTTGATATGTTATTTCCCAAGTAGATACTTTTTTCTTTATGCAGCCCTGATCAGCTGCAAATCATTTATCATAGCAAAATGGCAGCAAATGAGTGTGTATGCGTCTACAGTAATTAACAGGATATTTTAATCTTGCTAGTTCAAAATCTCGGTAGTACATCTGCTTTCCTTTGTTTGACAGCGATACTATAGTTGCATGTTGCCGTGTATATTCACATTGCAACTTTGAATCAGTGTTCAAAATTACTGCTGGAAACTTACTGGGCCGAATAATCATAGAAATAACAAATGTTTACAAAAAAACATGAATTTCTACTGGCTCTTAGGATACCTTTAGCATTGGAAGAAATGGCCAGGCCAGCGGTAATTTCGAACACTGCTTTGAATCCATATTCTGCTGTAGTTTCACTCAAACAGATGCAGTTTGATCTAGTAACATCTTCAAGAAACATTATAGAATGAAAAATACAGAGTTAATAGTAAAGATTCATTTATTAAGTGGCAGCTTTTGTACAGTCCTATGTTCAAATCAATCATTCAAAATAATATATTAGAATAAATGATCACTGTCAAATCATAGGTATGTATTCAGAAATGTTAACTGGTAATGCAATTTTGAACCAGCCTTGAATGCAATGAAACCTCCAACTAGAAGTGAAACATCACCACCTGCTGAATGTAACCATACTTTGTTGACCTGGAAAAGCAAATACATAATTGGAGTCGTTAGAAAACTGCATTTCAAAGTTAAAGGCCTCTTTCATGAAATTATCTTCATAATAATGAACATACAATTGCTTATTGAAGATTAAATTGCGATTGTGTAGGAATTACATGCAGCGCTGTCTGTGCTATAAAATTAGTAAATACACGGATAATAACTTAACTTTAAAACGTACTTGCCTGAATAAAGATATAAATAACAAATGTTTACAAAAGACATGAATTCCTACTCCCCTTAGGATACCTTTAGCATTGGGTGAAATGGCTCGGGCGAGTGTTAATTGCGAACTCTGATATATCTAAAACTTTCCAAGTACACAACCCTGCATGGTCAGTATAGTTTAATGAGCTATATATTTTTATCAGCAAAAAAATGCAAACAATATTAATTGCACTATAGTAATATTTGCAATCTCATTAAATTAGCTTTCAGCCTTTGCTCCACAGAAGTGTACACTGACAACATTATTTTGCTGGTCATGTTGACCTTCGTTTAAAGCGAATCCGAAAACTTGACCACAATAAATTATGTGAATGTTCAAGCCTTGTACATCGAAAAATAAGTTCAACATTGCTGAAAGTTTGTATGTAAAATACAGGCTTGTGATTGGATGCGGTCAAAGGTCAATCTGACATGAAAGTCAGTTGTTATATCTCAGATCGTAGGAAGACATGGCTGTATCGATATCTGAGGACCATTAATTTGAGTTTAATGAGATTGACAATAATAATGGATTCTAAAAGAAGTGAAAAATATATGAAATGACTGTGAAGCTTAGTATGTAACGGCTCAGTCCAAATATATCACTGCATATACATTGCGAGATAAGTATTTCTACTTTGATCATTAAAAGACAATGGCTCTCAGCCAGAATATTATGATGCTCCTATTAATTCAAATCTTTAAAATAATGAGTTTATATAATAATACCCCAAATTATCAGTGACTATCTCCAAAATTATCAGCATCTCGTACTGTATATATTTAGCATGTTTATACTAATGTTTAATATGCAATATTATGTACTTATCTTTTCATCATCGTTTGAATTGATAGGAGCAGTACAGAATAGGAGTTTTCCATGTAATTGCAACTACATTGCAGTGCACCAGTATACACGATTAACAATCAGATAACAATAGATATAATGAATAACATATGAAAGATATGTAATTTGTCAGAAACAATAGGAACCAGTGTGGTGGAAATAAATATCACTTAAAACTTTTCTATTGATAATATTCTGGGTATCCTTTCACAAAGCTCTCTTATCCACTAAAAGTAAGAGACGATAACGCTCTCTTTGCTGATAACCAATACACTGCAAAGAGAGTACCATGGTCTCTTGGCAGATACAAGAGCTTTGTGAAAGGATACTCATTTTACTACACCAGAATGGTATTGCTAGTAGCATTTATACATAGTAGAATGATATTGTTAATATTGAGTACATACTGTTACTGTAGAATGGTCCAAGAAAAATGTGGGTTTGGCATTTTAATGTGTGTAATATTTAAACGAAATTCACCATCAACACGTTCATGATTACTCTTAAAGTATCTTACAAGCTACATGTACAGGAACAAGTATGAAGATTAGGAAAAATCCCTGCAGAGGTATACACACCTGGGGCGTGTTCAAAGATGCAAGCGGCTTACCAAACTAGCCACTGTCTCAAGAGTCGTATGAACTGTACATGGGACAGGGAACCAGTTCATGGTAGCTAAGCAGCTTACTCAGCGCTTGTGTCTTTGAACGCACCACTGATAAGAATGGCTCATCAAATCAAATTTGCATAGATATTCAGCTAACAGGTTTCTGGCATCGATACAAGATATTCAGTAGTATTTATAACAGAAAGTGACTACACAATATTAATATTAGTATAATTATATTCATAATCTATTTCTGAATTGTGTTTGGCCAGTTATACTACGAGTCCACAAGTGAGTGAGTGAATTATTGTTTTACGTACCAGCCGGGAATCTTTCACCCATAGGTGACGACACAAGAAATATCCTTACAGACCATTACCAGATTACCAGTCATAATGTACACAGGGTGTTAGAGAAAATAATTCAGTATTAGCCGTTTATTTTTGGCTGCGAGCACAGATATTGCAACAGTGTACGTCAACAGCACAATCAATCCAATCTGGCATGTTTATTCTTGTGAATTTAACATACTATTAAATGAACACAATATTATCCAGCTGGTAGCTGAACATACCTATCATTAGTAATCCTTGAATACATAAACAGGAAATGGTAAAATCCCAGTCCAAACCGATAATTAAATGGAAATAGCTACTATAAAACAAAAACTAATCAAGCAAGAGAAAAGAAGAAGGAATCATGACCCATACACAATATCGTATAAATCAGTTATCATTGTTTGATATCAATGTAATCAATATGAGAAAATATAATTTGAACAAAATATATAAAGAAATATAGGTGCAGTCATCTTTCTGATCATAACACCTGTTGGTAGTGTTACTTGCCTATTAACAGAACCTTGTCTGTACAAAGTTTATAGAAAAGCTGACCTGTCATTACGATTTGATTTTTCTTTTTACAATTTTAGTTTCAAACACATCCATAAATCACATTCCCTTCATGAAAAGAGTTGCTACTGGCATCACTTGTGTATTGATATAACAAAAAAAACGGATTCTTGTTGAATACAATGTGTTCATATCAATATGATTTGGAGTAGCATGCACTTTGTGATGATTAGTGTAGCATGGTTATTCTAATAGAATGCTGTTCACGTTTATGAATAGCAACACTATTAATATATGAAATATTACATATCTAAACAAAGCTAATTTGGAGCAGCATGTGCGTCTCAATTCACAATATCAATTCAGCATGATTGGCATATGTCACTGAGCAAATCAGTGGGTAGGACACACCTTACTTCATTGTGAATGGGAATGCAAACATGTCAATCAAACCAGTGGGTGGGACATATGTAAACGTGAATGGCATGCAAGCCCGTCAATCATCTTTCCAGACTCCATGCCCCTGAGTTACACAACATGCCACTCATACTTGTTAACCCTCTCCCTGCTGGATTAGCCACAACCACTGCTCTTTAAGGCATCTCCAGTTGCCTTCAGCATGGAGAGGGTTAACAGTGCTGCTCCTCTTGCAGTAAAAGGTTTGTCTATGAACGTATCTGTATTCCTGGTAGTTTCTATATGCGTTGACACACAAGGTTCTGCTGCGACATCGATTCCAACCCTGAGCTCGACTTATCTAGATCTATTCCCGACACCAATCTGTAATGGCCACCGCGGTAGACATGTTCCTAACTTCCTGTCTTGCTCCGTAGCACTGGTCCACTGTTGTGAGTAACTTCCCCCCTGTCTAGGCTCTCGGCACACTCAAGACATATGTACACCTGTGCACCAAATAGCTGACCAAAGTCAGACCTTGACCAGCATCTCCAAATATGGTCGGTGATCTCTTAAAGGTAACATCTGCTTTGTTCATCCAACGTTTTGTTCAGAACTGAAATTGAAAGAATATTGCATACATGAAGATTAGTGATTATCAATCTGAAACAGAGGCATTATACATTGATAACTCTTGTGTGACAGTTCTAACTTCACCTTGCAATTATCACAATCAATGCTACACCACAGATACAGATACTGATGACATTGTCCTGCCAAGACATTCCATTCCAACCCCATTACATTCTCCACAATGTAGAAGAAACTGCTACTACTTTACTATAACTTAATAACATTTACATATATAGGTTTGTACACATTATTATGTCTACTTACATGGAAGGTTTTATCAGCACTCTATATTTTCAAATAGGACTAAAATCTTTTTAAGAATTCTTCTGCACTTAGTCGAGCCCTGGAATTGACTGCTAACTTCATTTCATTAATTTCTTTGTCTATTTCCTCCATGAAATGAATGATGAAATCCACCAGTTTGTGTTTGTACATCTGCTCTGCATGGAAGTTGGTAATTAGAAAACTAATATCATAGCCCTGAAACAGACAAACACAATAATTAGCATCAATAAACTACAAATACTGTAAATCATGATATTAATGCGAGCAGAATATTAATGCGAAAAATGCAACCACTGTATTGTCGCATTTAATTGCTGCGCATTAAAGGTAAGTACCAGTAAAGAACATGTATGGAGGCATGACCGTTTGCATTTTATTGGTGTCGCATTTACGTCTAAAATCTAGAGGTCACATTAAATTAGTGACGCATTAATTTTGTGATTTACAAATACATAGCAAGTACATGTACTACTCAAGGTAAGAATAGTCTTCCTACTGCCAATACACCAGTAAGTTCAAATATCCAAATAATCTTCTATACCTGAAATATTCAGGAAAATCGTGAATTATTTTAATTCATAACAAAGTCCTTCAGATAACAGTTCCATACTCAAGAGTTGAACAAACAAAAAATAAAACACTTTCACAATGGAAGTCTCCTCACCTCTACAGCCTTTCTCCTAAGAATGATAAAGTTTTCAGCTCGCATCATCATAAACCTCATGAACTTGTGACACAAGATCTTTTCGATTTCATCAGCCTGAAATAAAATACCAAACCAAGTCTAATTTCTAAATGCAATCAATGGACATTTGAACTCATTGTAAATGTAAAACATGAACAGATGTTCCACGAACATGATTTTAAAACTAGCAATAGTATGTTCCGACGTCAGTAAATATTGTGAACATTCCCAATATATCCCTTGCAATTTAGTTGTTACCATTCAAACGAGAAAGAATGAATTTGCCATCTTACCTGTTTCACTGCTATACTAACACGCACTGAGTTGATGGAACCCTCTATTAACACCCTTTCTTTTTCATTCCTGCTAATAACTACGGGGACCAACAGCAACTCCTTACTGCTCCTGAAAACACACATGGATTGTTCAGAATTAGACCTGGCCAACACTTCCGTAAACATGGCAATAAAAAAAACATACTTATTTTGTCAATGATAACAGTGACAAGTACGTTTTCAATCCAAACCAATGTTTAACAACTATGCTGATTTTCATGATCTGTTGAAATAGTTCACAGCAGAACACCAATAATGGTGTATGCTATGGTATATACAATGAAAATATTATTATTTATTATAGTCAAACTCAAAGGGATATTAATTTCTTTGTTAAATTTAAAACTGAAACTGAAAGGTTTGATCCACTTTTGTCATTATTAAGTTAAGCCGTAAGGAAATGAGGGTGGGGTTTGATATGTAAAATATTTACTTGATATATTATGATGTTGGATTCTCCGATTGTGCTTATCATGTGCAAGCATGGCTTACCTTACTTCCACTTCTGGTTTATTATGACGTTCTACTATCTGCGAGTCGAAGTTCTGTAGGCACATAGCGGCGGTCAGCGTGTGCTTGACCGCCGTGAGGTATGGCTTCAATGTCGCTGACTGAAATATGAACACAGTATGATTGAGATAGCTACAGTAATATCTACAAGGACGGTACTACAATATAATATTAATAAAAAACACGAATAAATCTCAAAGGCTTCTGAACATAATTTGCATATTATTTGAGTTGATTATGCATAATTTGACGATTGTGACTTCGTCGCCAGGCAATGACTTAGCGTCATATGTGGATGAATGCTCATCAGCGGACTGTGGCCGTCTCTCTATATCATGTATATCAAGTAGTTTTTCTGTAGTTTATCATGATTTATTCCAATAAAATGATTCTGTTGAATAATTAGAATAACCCACTCGATACAAGTGATTACGGAAAATATGTATCTCGTGAAATTAGTGTTCAAAGTTCCTCGCTAAAGATCGGAACTGTGTGAACATTAATTTCACTATGGACATATTTTATGTAATCTCTCGTATCGAGTGGTTTATTCTCTATTTAATTAGTGTCAATGAAGAAAGAACAATGTACGATCGTAATGCTCCCGTCAAATGACACATATTTCGTGATCAAATTACAACACCACACTTTCACGACTTTGGCCTTGGGGCCAGCAGCTAAACTTGAAACATGTTGAACAAGGAAGAACGACAGCCATCGGCACTTTCTAATTTTGGGAATCAAAATCACTAGCTACACTGTAATTTAGCTTAGGAAAATCATTAATCTGATAACTTCACTGTAGCTTGGAGAATATGCTTCAAAGTTTATGAATCATCGAGTGCAGAAAAGTTCACTTTGGAAGTATTTTTGGTATTTGAACTTCCGGATTGAGGACGTTTCACTATTTCGATTGAGTGAACGATACGATTTACCATAGCAGCATACCAATACGGAACAAATAAATGTCCGTAAGTTTTCTACCACCGACAAAGCATAAAATGTGGAGTAGTTCTATAATATTACAAAGAAACAGTAAGGAAATTTAAGAAAATACACCCACCATAGTATGATGAAGCAACCGGAAGTATGCGGCCTAGCAAACGAGCGCCCTCTAGTGACTGAAACTCCCTTGAGTTACATCCCTTCCTAGCATTAAAGGACTACTGTCGTACTGACAGTTAAGAATTCCTGTTTTAAAAGTCATATGAAGTTTAATCATTCAATCTTACAATTCAGCAATACATACTTAAACGAGACACATTTTGAAGAATTCTAACAATAAATATCCATGCTATTAATTAACACGATATTGAATCATTTATGTGCATAAGATTTCCGAAAAAGCAAAAGATAGCGACACATATGATTCAGTGAGTTAATAGGCCATGCTAAGAATACAAAACTTCATATATTAGGCCTATCAAATATTACACAAGACTAATCTAGTGTATTTTTGGGGTTATATGTACATAGACATTTAATTTATATTTACCCCCCAATTTGGAAACGTAGGCATAACAAAGTGCAATTTCTTGGTATCTATATAAAGAGATAAAAATCCACACTGTTATGTATTGTGGTCTAGTTAATTAGGTGGTAATGTGCTCGCCGAAAAATCGAAATGTGATTTCCGTGCATCGGCAAGGATATTGACATCTTTTAGTAGCATACCCACGTTTTAGAATCGGACATTTTGAAATGTATGTGAAAAGCTATCTACTGCCACCTGCAGAAAGATACCTATACTAGGGTCTAAAGGCGGCTTCCAGAAAGTTTGAAATAAATATAAAAGGCATACATGATTTTTTTCTTTGCATCAAGAAATGTTCCTTGTAACTTGTTTTCATGTCAACCCGTACAGTGATATAAATGCAAGCATATTGAAAGCGGTTACAAAAATAAATGCTGAGAAATGTTTAACAAAAATAAAAATTGCTGAGAAATATTACAAGGTTTAATCGTTTCTAGTCACTATAATTATGTATAATAGCCAATGCCTATTAGGCATACAAGTCGAATTTGAACCACGTGAAAATATCTATAGGCCAAGGCCTACGTGCATATTAACAGTTCACTAGGGACCGGGAACACTATAGTACTATAGTCTTCATGGAGTGTTATTTTCGAGGTTTTCTTTGCTTTCCTCCGGTAATATTCCAGCTAAACATCTGTTGCATTCTCATTCTTGTTTTCAAAACACCAAGTGAACTTGTACATGTTACCATTTAACTTACCAACCCTCCAGGAATCTCGGGAGTTGATTCAACCCCTAAAGACCCTGTAAAGTTGTTCGGAGATCGGTCATTCAAGGTCAATTCCTATGGAACAAGCTCCCACAAACATCCGTGTATCGGACAACTGTGGACTTCCAAGAGCAATCGTCGCAAATGGGTGAAAAATTCCCGCAGCGACGTTAAACTCCATATTCACTCACTCACTCCAAGACCAAACTAAAAAAAAACACACTCATTAATGAAGTTTATGTATGATTCTTGTTCAATTGAGCAGCTTTTGTGGATATTTAAGGTATGTATTAATGCATATTTAGATGAATAAAATGATTGATATTATAGCCTAGGAAATAATTGCAGCAAATCCGTACTGTTAATGTATCGTCAATATGGGCATTTTGTTCTATACATATTAATCAATCTCATGAATCTACTGCGATCTCTGCTACAAATACATGGTCATTGCCAATGGCCAACATCCGCCAAACTTAGTTGATATATACTCACTGGACTTGAGGATTTCAATATATATATATATATATATATATATATATATATATAAAATTTAATGTAGTTTAGACATGGATTTAGGCGTACTAAATAGACATGTCCACGATTCCATCCCCCATTCCCTACTGATCATATAGCCTACATATATAAATGTATTCTGTCAAGTTTCATCTGAGCTTCTCACCCCAGGAGATGCAAATACATTCACTAATTAAATGGCAGGAGTAGGCTACATGAAGGCTGTGCAAGATGGCATACTCTCCAGACAATGACGATACTGAAGACAAAACAGAAGATAGGCCTGCACTTGTCTTTCGAACGTGCGATTTGGCTCTTCCAAAAACCGAAGACTCTCAGCAGATAGTACTCGTCTTCCACTTAACTCGGTATCTGGAAAGTTCTACACATCGATTGGCATCTTATCGTTTTGGTAAATTGGTAGAAATGATTCTAGGAAGACAGCGCTGGAATTCTGTCGCAAAACGATCAGCAAGAAGACGTCTTCTGGAAGATGGATCGTCAAATCGATCACGCCCTAAAGTTGCAAGAACATCTCTGAATATGTCAAAAACGGGTATTACAAATAAGATTTATTTACGGATTGTTTTTACTAAGCGAGAAATGTTTTGTCTTCTTAATTAATTACACCAACTTTATGAAAATGGGCATGACAAATGCGCGAATTCCTTTCCAATGTCTGGAAATTATATTTTGTTCACAATAAAATGTCTGTCCGCCGTGGGTAAAAAAGGTCACTAGACTCTATATTTAGAACCAAAAAATATATTGCAAAATTTAGAACATGGCACGGTTGTCATCTTGCCTAGCCCACGTGACCTAACTCGATTCCTACATATGGTAAGCGAAGCTCGGAATTGTACCCTTGCCTGGGGGAGATGGGTTGTCATTGGCCAACATCATACCATTTTTGTAGATTTGTTTCCATACTTATTTTCTAGTTAATAATATTACTTAAAAATATATGAAAACATTTTTTTGTGTGTGTAAAATTGCATGCAAAAATGATCTTGACACTTTAACACTCTCCCTGCTGGATTAGGCACCTACACTGCTCGTTAGGGCATGGATAGAGTTAATGTAGTGTACATGTAGAGCTTGTTCTGACGAGTTATATAGAACAGGGCAGATTAGCTGGATGCTAGTACTGTATAGAATACTTGTGCGTTTAATAACGTTTTACATCTTTGTTTTTAAAGCAACTTACTTACAATACTACACACATACAACTGACGTGAAGAACAAATTACGATACATCTTTGTTTTTAAAGTGACTTACGTACAATACTGGAACACAAATAACTGATGTAAAGAACAAATTACTTGTTCACTAAATAAAATGTCTAAAGGTGATATTTTCATTTCTTCAATATAATAAATCTAATAGTATTCATTTGTTACCTATGCTATTTTATATGAACACTCAACACCTATGTATTAAATGGGAAATGAAATGATACTTTTAATTAATGACCGATTGTTTGTAAATCTGACCAACACCCTGCAAATACCTCCATGATATCGAAGTGATTTTGTGAAACTATCTATTATAGTATTAACTGTTGAGCTGAAAACAAACCTGAAGTGTCATGTATAGATACACTCTGCCAATACTAGTAGATTGAAACAAAAAGTATATTTTCAAGAAAAATTATTCAGTCAAAAAATTAAAATTAATATAATAATTATTTATTATAAATAAACATATTGCCAACAAAAAATATATATGCAAGCATATTATTATTAATAACATCCTAAACACGGTGTGTTACTAAGCAGTGATTCTAACAGAGTAATGGTAGGCTAGTTCTTCCATACAAACTGAAACACACAATATACAAACTGACATGTATACTACAGTATACAAACTGACACACAATATATATATAGGCAAACTAACATTCACAATATATATATATGATTATACAAACTGATAGAAAACTAGCATTCACAAAATTTAAGGGATAGAGTGTGGTCTACCCTTATATGTAATGTAGTCCAGTTTTGTCCTGAACTAGTTCAAGTAAAAGGACGCTTGCAGTAATCACCTCATGGTTAATGGAAACTACCACGTAAAATGGTGTGTAAAGAATACATGTATTAACAAAAATATTAAAAGTGAATCAAACACAAAATTAATATTGTATACACCTAAAGAACTGATGATACTACACCACATACAGTGATTGATTACTGTACAAATCTGTTATTGATAAATCAGCTAATTTTCTGGACTGTTAGTTTTATACTGCTAGGTGAGAAGGAGCATGTGATCTCTCAACCATCTGACCGAGGACCAATCACAGCACACTCTTCTAACCACACGACTAATATAGTCTGTGTGAATAAACAAACTGACTGCCTGGAAAATGAGCTGATTTATTAATAACAGATCATTTAGAAGAAAAGCAATCACTGTACATGTTACAGCAGGACTCAATTTAGCGACGAATTTGGGAGCCATGGTGACCTAATTTTGCATTTGGCAACCAATATTTCACTTATTTTAAGTGTTTCTGGCTATACAGGAGCCAAATGGCTCCTTGAAACAAATTTGAGGCCTGAATTGTAGTTCTTTGGGTTTCTACAAGTTTAGTGTATGTCACTTTAAAATAAATAAAAAGTCACACCGTGTTCATATCAATATAATGATGGCAATGTTCAGATCAATATAATGATGGCAATGTTCACACCATCATTTCTCATCAAATAGCTAGAAATCACTTTTATTTTTACATGCCCATCTTGGAGCATAATACATTTTGCTAGAACAGCCCTAATTAAACTTTGGTCCAAAAAAGTTAAATACGTAGCTAATGGTTCAAAATCCAAGGATAATGTTGTGTCTAGTTTGAAGGTTAATAAACAGTAAAGACAGCAAGACAGTGAGTAAATATGAAGTTTAATGTCGCTGCAAAATGTTCAACCTTCAGTGCATTGATGGTTTACTCCAGCATGTAAAAGGGTTAAATACCTAATTTCACAGTTATAACAGTAACATAATATTTACATAGAGAACAAATACAATACATCATACACGCAGGTATCAACATTCTACAAATAAATAAAAAAGACCATGTCTAGTTACATTGTATTTTATTAATCAGTTTTGTTTCTTTAACATAAGCTCGTTCTCAGAGTCTAGCACATTCACATGGTAGGATACAAAGATTGCTGGTATCTATACTACGCACCTTGACTTCTGGGATCCTTTGGGTGGATAAGATATTAAAGATATGTCGTATAGTAAAAACCATGACAACTGGACGGTGGCCGATTGTAAAAGTGTTATAAATATTTGCAAGAAAATACTTACTGATGCTCAGGGGCATAGCTGTAACCTTTTGAGATTTTATTATTATATATTACTATTTTAAAAATATTATTTATAAATATACAATATCCTAGTCGCATGTCTTTCAAAGCCTAGCTATGCCGCTGGACAATACTAATGTAAATTAGAATACAAATACTAGTAGTATGCAACACACAGGTATTTTAGGAAATGAAAGTAGACATAAGTATCGCTCTGGCACATGTGTGATAATTTTGGATGGATGTAAACAGTACCCAGTTTAACAATGCAAATTCTCTCAATACAAGTAAATTAAAATAGTCGAAAGTAAGTCATTGTGACCTTTCAGTGACACTGGGGGCGTGCTCCTTTCTAATGTTCCGTCACTTGTCCTGTATACATGTTGTTCTTTAGAATGGAGTGAGCAAACACAGCAGAGTAAATTGCCAGTGACAGCCATGTTGGATTGTGTACCTATTTTACTGGTACATATCCCGGACAGAAAGTACACTGTGTGGTGTTGCTCCTTTGTAGCCGCACATGTCTCGGACAGAAAGTACAGACAGAACATCTAGAAAGGAGCAGGGCATAATGAGCCAATAACTCCACTGTTGCAATAATACTCATTCAAAGTAAGAATAATTTGATATTGGTAGGAATTAGATCTGATACAATATATTTATAGGAAAGGAATAATATGTGTAGATAAAATAAATCTAGTTCTAGATTTCTAGTCTCGTATTTACACATTGGTTAGTACTTTATGATATCACATTCTGTAAATAAAATTATAACATTAAGGACATTTGAATGACATTATATAAACTAACAATGCTGTGAGGTACAAATATAGACTTGGCGACAAATATTGTATGATGGTGTAAATGTATACTTAATTATTTAGTTGCTATTGTTGTCATGGATTTCAAAATATGGGGAAAAAACAACAAAATATTACTTAGATTTACAAGTAAGATTGCTTATAATGAATGAAACGTATACGGTAATAAATGAATTAATGTTTTATGTTGCAGTGGGAATATTTCACCCATAGGCAACAACAGATTGCTTCTAATGTGATCAAAAATGGTGAACAAGACGAAATGATAAATCCATAAAGAATAGAATAATACATAAATTCATTAAGAATAAAAATAATAAATGAAAATATTACTGGTTAACATCGCAATATTACTGGTTATTTTGACGTCACTGTCAGCAGTGTGTCAGCTGTGTCGCAGGGACGTCGTCAACTGATCTGGACGCGATATTCCTCTCACTACAGATTACACTGAATACTGTACAAATAAAAAGTGCAACAATGGCATGTCAAATACACTTCTCAGAATGACTACCTGCTTCAAATGGGTCCGTATGTCACTACATATTATCACAACATCTTACAGTCCCTACTGCAGTAACTACGTAACTTTTGTGATGTCAAATATACAAACCATGTCGATGAGGAGTGAATATGGAGTTTAACGTCGCTGCAGGAATCTTTCACCCATTTGCGACGATGAGGAATGGAGTAAGCAAAAATTGTGATGTGAACCAATGATGGTGCAGTGCTATTTTGACAGGCATGGCATCGTAATTCGTTCCACAAAGTCTATCAAATCTCAGTAATGCCATTTGAGAGTTCATAAAACCCGAAGACGTTCGACATTGCTTCTTCAATCGGTGGAGAGCACAGGCAGTGATAATGTAAAACATTTGGTCTACGACATGGATCAACCGGTATCAGATGCACTGTTGTGGGCGAGTCTGAGCGACAGCGATATATAGTCCGTCCATGGCACATTTACATATCAAACACATTTGGCTATCTGGCTTCTTCTGGTTGGAGCTTTAAAAGAAGAGCTGTACATCTTGCATATTACGAAGCTTCCAAATTCAAGTCGTAAGGATGCATCTGCTTCCATTCTTGTCCAAAGTTATGGTGTCTATACATCCATAGGTTAGATTTTCTAAGCAGTATTAACAAATCTGTACACTTCGCATATTACAAAGCTTCCAAATTCAAGTCGTAAGGATGCATTTGCTTCCATTCTTGTCCAAAGTTATTGTGTTTACATTGTCTAAGCAGTATTCAAGAAATCTTGATTAATATGTACACATTTTGTGTCCCGTTCAACACAAAACGATCATGTCATTACATTTAATGGTGAGCTATAATACATCAATAGAGTGGATGGAATACAGAATTAACCCTCTCACTGCTGGAGGCAACTGGAGATGCCCAAAATAGCAGTGCTTGTGCCTACCGTATTCAAGCAGGGAGAGGGTTAATTGGTGGTTTGATTGAAGATGAAACTTGACCGAAACCCATTTTTCTTTTCACAATCATGAATATTTCTTCACAATCATGAGTATTTGTGGAGGTAGATGAGCAAATTCTAGATGATGAATGATTGCACTGCATCCTTGACCACAACTATGTTTTGGTCATCACACTGGACGATACCTGAATGTACCAGTATTCTTCGATGTGTTACATACACAGTTGTAGATGCTTGTAAAGACGTGAATACTTGTTTCTCACTGTGTGAAGATGACGTCATATCAGGCCATTCATTTTGTGTGAATAAACAAAGGTGTTCTTCACCTTGTCATTAAATGTGAACAACAGGTGAAAAAGTTAGTAATATTATGATTGCTTTGTGGGAGTACGATCAACTAGGGTCCAAGTATTGTGTGAAGAACTCGCAGTAGAAATGATTTTGCTATGTAAAGAGTGATTCTTCACAGAACTTGAGTTGCCAGATTTTGCCAGCATATTCGTCAAACTTTTCCTTTCCCATCAGATCCATCAACCGTGGCTAGAATAGATAGATAGAGAGAGATGAGATTTTAGACAACATTTTATACAGATCCACTTTCAGGTAAACATCAGTAAATTCTGAATCCCAAATAAAATATACTTCAGTATAGATCTATACACTATTTTCAAGCATCTATTAAATGCCTATAAATATTTTTTTGGGTTGGGACTTACTGTAAATCATGAAATTAATGCGAGCAGAATATTAACGCGAAAAATGAGATCACTGTATTGTCACATTTAATTGCTGCGCGTTAAAGGTAAGACTTGGAGTAAAACATGTATGGAGACATGGCCGTTCGCATTTTATTGGTGTCACATTTACGTCTAAAATCTAGATGTCGCATTAAATTAGTGACGCATTAATTTCATGATTTACAGTACCTGTACCTGTGGGCTTATTTTTTATTTATTTTTTGTTGTCAATTTATGCATAAATTTGAAAGCATAAAAATACTGGCAACATACTACTAGTAGTAAATTGTTGCTAGTTATTTGAAACAAATTCCAACCATAATCATTATTTATTTACCAAAAGATTCAATGATATATTTATTTATTCAATTAGGATGGTCAATTCAGTCAATTAGGATGGTTATAAGTATAACCCAACTATCTTATTTTCATGTTTTCTGTACATGGATAGATATGTTTATTGTGGTAGCATATAAACTGCAGGCTATACATTTCAGACATATTGCATGCATTGAAGTGTGAGTGAGTGAGATACTAAATATTAAATACATGTGAAAAATATTTTTTTACCTCAGGCCATAATATATACCGTAATATTGTATAATAATATAGTTTTGAATAATAGCATGCACCCACTATTATATTACAGTAAATATAAACTCATTTAAAATATCTGAACCTTTGGTTGTACTGTTTTCTACTGTTTACAGTTGATGACCAACGCGAGTCAAAGCACACACCAGAAGTCTTGAAGGAGATATTTAATGAAGAGGGCCTGTATGTACTGCATGTATAAGAGACCGATTAACCCTCTCCCTGCTAGATTAGACATAGGCACAGCTCTTTAGGGCATCTCTGGTTGCCTTCAGCATGGATAGGGTTGAAGTGTTGGAAACTGTAGAAGTCACTGTCTCAGAGATATACTAAACATTTTGAGTAAGATTTCATGCTCAGGCTCAAATTTTATATGGGGATTTGTGAACATGAGTTTATACTCGTAATTTTTTTTATTTTTTTGTCCTGGATCAGAGCTGCAATCAGGCTGCACTACATTTTCATACATTATGCAGTACTACAATGTTAGTGGTTGGCTGAACAGGTTCGACAATAAGTAGCCGCAAATTGGTTTTTGCGAGCAGTCTATTCACCAATGTTCACTTTCATGCTTTGGCTTTTCCTACAATACACTATTTTGAAATAATATAATTTTAATACAACAAGATATATCAAAGTATAAATAACCTTTACCCAAGGATTTGAAAATATGAATGAATTAAATAACTTTTTTGAAAGACAAAGATTAGGATTTATTGATATAGTGCTATTTAGACATGAATTAGTTATGACCAATCTATACAATCCATTTTATGGACCAATTGCTTGAGGAGAGGGTAAGTATTATACACTAGTATTTACACATTTTGTACGTAATGGCGGTTGAAGAAACACTTTAGCAAAAGGATGGCGGAGCACTACACATCAAGGGAGACAACTCCTCCACATCTAACATCTCAGAAATGACTTTCATGAACAGTCTGACATATGAAGGAACTCATTTCATTTATTTTTTCTCAATTTTCCAGGAATGGTTTGTACCGAGGTTTGTTTTCTGTTGTGTCGTCACTGTGCATCTCCAACTTCGTCTACTTCTACACCTACAACGGACTGAAGAGTGTGTTTATCACACAGGGGGAAACCGCGGCTGGGAAAGAACTCCTCCTTGGTTTTATAGCAGGTTGGTTCTAGCTTCCTGTCTGCTGCTAAAACGTGCCGTATTATTTCACCTGAAAAATTCTTAAATTTATCGGAATGCTTTTAACCTTCTTCCTGTTGTATTAGACACAGACACAGCTTATTTGGGTGTGATCGGTTGTCTCCAGCATGGAGAGAGATAAAGACATACAAATTGAATTACAATCATGGTTGTTTGTTGACATACCTTTCATGATCAGAAATATTTTATCTGAATGTGTGTACATTTGATTTGTCTCCATAAGTTGGGCAACACGCTATATTTTCTGCATGTCCCACTGATTTTCAATATTGTTTCGAGCTATAGGGCCCTACTATGTATGACAGCTCTATGTGCCTACAGTAGGTTAATTAACATGATTAAAGAAGAAAAAAAATTCTTATATAAACAACCAATCTTTCTGAGATTTCTGCAATATTTTCTGTAAAGTTTGATTCACTTTGGATGATTTAGCATGATTTTATGTTTTTTCATCGTCTCAAATAGGTAAAAGATTCCCGCAGCGACGTTAAACTCCATATTCACCGCAGCGACATTAAACTCCAAACTCACTCATGTTTTTTTCTTCCACCGCAGGTTGTGTCAATGTCCTGGCCACGACACCACTGTGGGTGGTTAACACACGCATCAAGCTTCAGGGCGCCAAGCTTCACACAAAGAAATACGAGGCAGTCAATACACAGAGGTCAAAGGGCATTTGGGGTAAGTGGTGCATTTTTGTATAGGTCTGCGTTTCTTGAAAGGTTTGTATCTATTGTTGGGGTATACATAGGAGTATTTTTTGTTTTAAATTAGGGTTTAGAGTCGCTTTCAAGATTATTTATCTTAGATCACAGCTTGTCAGTTCAGGACAGGAAGAAACCCGACATTTATCAAATTAAATAATGCATCTTTATAATAAATCTTTCTTTTTGTCAAATATATTGAGATCTTTAACAAGAGTTTGATCAATTTGTTTGTGATTGAAGATTGTCTGACGACTATTGTAAGGACAGAAGGGGTGGCTGCCCTGTGGAACGGAACGACCCCCTCTCTGCTGCTGGCATCCAACCCCGCCATACAGTTCATGGTGTACGAGTTCGTGAAGCGATATTTCCAGAAGCTCTTTAAGACCCCTGTACGTTTTCAAACCATATCTGAATAAATATTAATTAATTAATTTAATAATTGTTAAACATGGATTGTAAATTTGAAATAAATACTTTTTATGTTTGGATATAATGTCCCCTACGGTTAGCATTTTCATTGGCATTTGGCATGTCCTACCGGGTCCTACCGGGTACCCATTGTCAGATTAAGCCACGTCTTTAGATGATGCCACCAGTTTCTTAGTCTATGTTTCATGTTACAAGACATGCAAACATCATAGTATATTCAAATATTTTCGATTAACCAATGAAACTCCATTTATTTGTCTCATATTAACCATAATTTCCGAAATATTGAATTTGTTTCAGGAGTTGAGTGGATTCCTTTACTTCATTATTGGCGCCATCGCGAAAGCTACCGCAACTGTCATTACATATCCACTCCAAGTCATCCAGTCAAGATTGAGGGTGAGCATCATAATACGTAGTAACAATAATAATAATTATGATACTAAAAAATACTTTTATATTAATAATAATAATAATAAAAATACAGTAGACCTCGCATATACCTGCCTCGGGTAAACCGGACACTCGCCTATAACGGACTGAATCTGAAGTCCCGGTCCCGCCCAACGCTAATTACGACATATGTGTATAACGGACCGCATATAACGGACAAAAATAGCCTGTTCTAATGAGTACATTATGTGCAAGGTCTACTGTAATTCTTATGCTGACAAATGAAATTGAGCCGATTATCTTTGTTAAATATGCTGTACTGTAAATTAATGTTTAATCATCTGTATATTTCCAGGATAGAGACACATTTAGTTGACTTCAAATCTGTTAATTGATTGAATGTATAACTATAATGTTCTTTTTGTCATGGTTTTCATTATTGGGTGTGATATTTATGTTGCAGGCAGGGTTTGCCAAACTGGAATCAACTCAGTCCATTATGCAGAACCTTCTGCACTTAGTGAAGTAAGCCTTTTTGTATACTTTCACTTAAGTGAAGTACACCTTTTTGTATAGTTTCATTTAGTGAAGTAAGCCTTCATGTATACTTTAACTCAGTGACATTTTAATTATACATTGTGTCATCAGTATGATGTGTTTATCTATGGTCTGCATCTCCCATCTACATCCACACTGTTACAGTCAAACCAACTGAGAATGGGTACTAAGTAGGATGAGATGGAAATATGAATGTAAAGCTAGTGCCTTAACTGGCAGCTTGGGTTGTGTACTCCCCAGGGAGTTGAGAAAGCAAAATAAGTGCACATTGACCCGGGTATTAATGTAGCTCATCAGAGCATGGATTTGGTGCAATATAAATGTTCACATTATTTGTTTCTTATTTTTTTTTGCTCATTATTATTATTATTGGGGGCGGGATGTAGCGCAGTGGTAGAGTGTTGGACTTCGGAGCCAATATTGATAGAGCGTAGAGTGTTGGACTTCGGACGCGATATTGATAGGATGCACTGACTGTAGAGTGGCAATGCAGTTATCATCCTTGGTCTTGTCAGTACCAG
>JAUTBV010024567.1:7901-21562 GCA_032361325.1 Lepetodrilus fucensis | reverse complement strand
ACGTGACCAGATTCAGCTTCCGGTTCAAGATCAACTATGGCCATCGCCGATCTGATCCAGAACGACCGCTTCACCTCCTCGGTCATCCGAGACCTACTGGTGCACGCCCGCCGACCGGACGTAGTCTCTCTGGCCGGTGGCCTTCCCTCTGAAACCGCCCTTCCAGTGGAACGAGTCGGAGTCACCCTCCGGAAGCTCTTGGCCGAACGCGGTGCCCAAGCCCTCCAATACGGCCTCACCGCCGGAGAGCCGGAGTTGCAGGAACAATTGGCAGCCGCCGCCGCTCATGAGACCAACCCCGATCAGATCCTGGTAACCGCCGGATCCCAACAGGCACTGAATCTGGTGATCGCAGTCATGGCCAGCAGCGAACCAGCATCCAACATTGCCGTGGTCGAAGATCCCGGCTACCTCGGAGCCATTCAGGCCTTTCGCAGCCACCGCTACAGCCTGGTGCCAATCCCCGTGGACCGCAACGGTCTAAACGTCGAACAGCTCCAGGACCGGCTGGAAGCAGGCCTGCGACCACGCCTTTGCTACGTCAACCCGGCCTTCCAAAACCCCACCGGAGCATCACTATCAAACGAGCGAGCCCAACGGCTGGTTCGACTGGCCGAAGAGTACAACTTTGTAATCCTGGCCGATGACCCCTACATCGAGCTCTACTTGGACGGCGAGCGACCCAAGCCTCTTCCGCCGAGCGAGATGGTGGCCCGCCTGGGTTCGGTCTCCAAGACATTGTCGCCGGGTCTGCGGGTCGGTTGGCTGAACGCTCACCCCAGTCTGGTTTCGGTGGTTGCGCTGGCCAAGCAGTCAGCAGATCTGCAAACCTCGACCATCAATCAGCTGCTGGTGGCCGAACTCATGAGTGACCGGGTCTGGTGGGACAAGCACACCGAAGCCTTGCGCTCTGACTATCGAGATCGCCGTTCGGCCCTGTTCCAAGCCGTGCAGCGACACCTGCCAACAGCCAGAATTGCCGAGCAAGGGGGTGGCTTCTTCCTCTGGGTCACCCTGGCTGACACTGGCTCATCGGTTGACACTGGCTCATCGGTTGACACTGGCTCATCGGTTGACACTGGCTCATCGGTTAACACCATGGCCCTTCTTGCCACCGCGGTAGACCAAGGCATGGCCTTTGTACCCGGCGACGCCTTCACCGTTGGAACCCCGCAACCAAACAGCCTGCGGCTCTCCTACTCCAGCGGCAATCCAGAGCTCTTCGACCAAGCCCTTGCTCGCCTGGCGCAGGCTCTAGGACGCGGGTAGGACGAAGCGTACCTTTCCTCCCGGGCCGGGCCTGATGCTCACGGATCCCCCGTGGGCCTCAACGAGGGTTTGAGCGATGGCCAAACCAAGGCCGGCTCCCCCGTTCCTGGAGCGAGCGGCATCGGATTGGCTGAATCGTTCGAAGGCTTGGGGAACGAAGTCTTCATCAAAACCCGGTCCATCATCAATCACCTCAACGACCACCCGTTCTTCCTCTACTTCCACCGAGGTCAGCACCACTCCCCCATCGGTTGAGTGGCGAATGGCGTTGTCCAACAGGTTGCGTAGCACCCGACCAATGGCGGTGGCGTCGCCGCTCACGGGAACCGCCTCGGTCAACTTGGCTTCCAGCTTTATCCTTCGGTCCCCGGCCGCCGGGCCCATAGCCTCCAGGGCCTCATCGACCAGCTCGGACAGATCAAGCGCCTCAAGGTGCAGCGCAAGATTGCCACTATCGGCGCGGGCCAACAAGAAGAGATCCTCCACCAGGCGGTCCAGGGCCAGCACGTTCTGACGCATGGCGGGAAGATGTTCGTCCACCTTGGCCAACCCATCCTCGATGGCATCGATGGAAGCAAGCAAGGAAGCAAGCGGTGTTCGTAGGTCATGGCTCAGGGCACTTACCACTGAACGCCGTTCCTCCTCTGCTGCCGTTCGCTCCGACTCGGCTCGAACCAAGGAGTAGCCAAGCCGATCCACCGCTGAGGCCAACTCTCCTACCTCGTCTTGGCGCTCGATCCCGGTTCGCGCCGAGCGGTCACCTTCTGCGATGGCCGACACGGTGGAGGCCACCTTGTCCAGATCACCGGCCAAGGGACGAGCAAGGCGCCAACCCACAATGATGGCGGCCACTCCGGTCAGAACCGTCACCGTCAGTACATAGCGAGCATCGTGGCCCGACAGGGTCATAGCCCCGCTTCCGACCAGGGCCCCAACAATGGCCAACAGGGGGCCGACGAGGGCCAATACCGGGACGGCCCTCCTCAAGGACAGGCGCGACATCAAGCCCGGCAGACCCAGGGCGACGCTGAAGGAGAGTAAAGCCACCACCACCACGAACAGGGTCAGACTCTGCCCGTCGTCCATCATGTCGCCCTTGTCTGTCACTTGCAGCGAGGACGCTGTCACTTGCAGCGAGGACGCTGTCACTTGCAGCGAGGACGCTGACCCCGAAACCATCTGAACCGTGGCCGCCTGAGTGAGAGCGTGCATCATGGATCGAAGCGGTAGCCAACGCCGTAGACGGTGACCAGGTGGACGTGGTTGGCCGGATCTAACTCCAGCTTGCGGCGGAGCCGACGCATGTGGACGGTAACCGTGCCTGGGTCCTGCCAATCTGGGCTGGAACCCCAAACGTCACGCAGGAGATCCGCACGGCTGTGTACCTCACCGGGAGCACCCGCCAATGTGGCCAGCAGGTCGAACTCCTTGGGCGTGAGCTCGATCTCAGAATCGTCTTGATGCAAGCGGCGTCCGGCCAGGTCAATCACCATGTTGCCAACCGAAATTGAATCCGGACCACCCGATCCTGATCGCCGAAGTACGGCCCGAACCCGAGCCGCCACCTCACGAGGAGAGGCTGGCTTGGCCAGGTAGTCATCGGCACCCAACTCCAGTCCGGCGACCCGTTCGGACTCATGCCCCTTGGCACTCAGCACGATGACGGGCACCTGATCTCCCGAGGCCCGCAGGCGACGCAGCACGGTCAGCCCATCCACGCCCGGCAACATCAGATCAAGGACAACAAGATCGGGCCTCTTCTTAGCCAGTTCGGCCATGGCCTGGGCTCCATCCGCTGCTGTTCGGACGCTGAAGCCCTCGTGCTCCAGATAGGAGGCCACAATACGGCGAACCTGAGGTTCATCATCAACCACCAACACGTCCGGTGCCTGGCTGCTCGTCATCTCTCCCAACTTCCCTCTTGGATTGGATTGGGTTGCGTTCTCCGCTGCGGGGTCACCGGAGAATTCTGCCATAGGGCTATCTGCCATAGAAAGTGCTGCCATAGAAAGTGCCGCCATAGAAAGTGCTGCCATAGATCTAGCCAACCAGCGGAGGCATTCGTCTCGTTCCTCCTAGGCCAAGAGTTCACAGGCTCTTCAGATCCTCAGCGCTCTTCAGATCCTCAGCGAAGTGAGCCAGCAGGAGCGGTAGTACTCCCCGGAGGGAATCGCCACAAACATCCCGATTCCGGGCCCAGTCGGCGGCCATCGCCAGTGGTACGGAGTCCAGAGCGACAACCTCCCCATCGGGGCAGCTTGCAGGCTCATCGGTTCGCACCACAAAGGCCTCACCAACTATGCGCATGTCGGGTCCGTCAAACACGACCGATCCAAGGGATTCAAGCGGTAGCTCAGCAGGATTATCGGCTTCGAACCCGGCCTCCTCGGCCAGCTCGCGCCGGGCGGCTTCTTCCCATTCTTCTCCAACACCAGCGACCCCACCGAAACAGAGATCCCAAAAGCCGCCGGAAACGTCCTTCCAATCCGCCCGTTGATGAACAACCAGCTTGAGTTCACTGGTCACTACCGCCACGTAGGTGCAACGATGTCGCAGGGTGCGGCGACGCATCTCGGCGCGGGTGACCACACCGGTCACCTTGCCAGCGGGATCCACCACCTCAACCAGTTCGTCGGCGGAGGCGTTGGCGGAGGTGCCAGCGGGAGAGGGGTTGGCGGGTGAGGGAGCCGTCATCGCCAGCAAGTCTGCCACAGCATCGCCCGAGCGAACAGGAGCGGTCTTGGCTTTGATCAATTCGCCTCAGAAACGGGTGTATCCCCCATCCATCACGATTTCATCTCCGGTGTGATAGCTCTGAGTAGGATCGGCCAAGAAGGCACCTACCGCGCGAAAGTCGGCGGGTACTCCCCAGCGCCGAATGGGGGTCCGAGCAGTGGTATTGGCAAGGAAACGCTCATTGGCTCGACCGGACTCGGTCATCTCGGTTTCTGTCCAACCCGGGACCACCGAGTTCGCTCGAATTCCGTAGCGTGCCAGCTCGACGGCCAGGCCCCTCATCATGGCCAGGACACCGGCCTTGCTCGACGCGTAGGCCTGAGCAGTTGGGGCACCATGGATGGCCGAGACCGATGAGACTCCGACCAATGCTCCCCCGTCGCCTCGTTCCACCATGTGCTTGGCTCCCTCCCGCAAGGTGAGAAAGACGCCCTCTAGGTTGACCGCCATCACCCGTCGCCATTCCTCCAGAGTCTGGTCGATGAAGGGACCACCGCCAGATACTCCTGCGTTGGCGACCACCGAATCAACCCGTCCCATCTCCTCCACGGCGTCAGCCATGGCCACGACCACGGCCGCTTCATCGCTGACATCAACCCGTTGGGACAGAACTCGGGGCGCGGTTTGGAGGCCACGCAGGGAGCCGCTGGCCTTCTCAAGCTTCTTCGGGTTAGTACCCCAGATCACCAAGTCGGCCCCGGCCAGGGCACAACCATGGGCCATGCCAAGGCCGATACCTCCGTTGCCACCAGTGACGAGAACTACCCGTCCAGAAAGATCCGTCATCTCTCCAGTATGGCTTAGGCCACCACCGTCCAGCCAAACTGTTCTGGACCAACGGTTCAGGCCCGGTCTAGAGAGCCCGGGCCAACTCCAGCACCTCATCAACATCAAAGGCACCAAGCCAGCCCTGGATGGGGTTACCGGAAGCATCAACTAACAGGGCCGCCGGTTGGCCTTGGACCCCGTAGTAGCTCCAGGAGGCGAAAGACTCGTCCCAGATCATCATCAGCGATTGGGTGCCCGTGGACTCAACAAATCCCTGGGCTTGTTCAAAACCGTCCTGGGCGCCCATACCGATGATGCGAACTTCGTCTCCGTGCTCTCGAGCAAACTGCTCGACGGTCGGGCCCTCGGCCCGACACGAGGGTCAATGCGGAGCCCAGAACCACAACAGTACCGGCTTTGCACCTCCCGCTAGCTCACTGGCCAAGTTCAAGGTGGCCCCGGTCTTTATGTCAACAACGTCTACATCGGGGAAGAGATGTTCGGGCGTAGGTGACGCCGGGCCGGCAGTCTCGGACTGTGCCGAATCGAGCTGAGCTGCCGCTCCCCCATCGGAGTCCAAAGAATCCTCGATTGGGGTTGCCGTGGCTGGTGAGGCCACGTTGGTACCAAGCTCGGTCCCCGTGGACTCCGCTCCCCCGGAGCCACAGGCACTCGCCGCCAACGCCAGACCAAGCAATAGTCCGAGTGACTTGTGCAAACGGGAGGACAGATAGGAGGATCGAAATCGCACGGTCAAAGTGAACCGGTGAGTACTACTAATCATTCCCCGATAGCAAAAGAGCTTCTGAACAAGTGGTGAACGGAGGAACACGCTCCAACTAGGAAGGGTTGAATCCAATCATGAACAGCGAGACGCCATCTTCGACGAGCGCCAACACCACTCGGGTACCTGCCTCCCCCTCCAAAGCCATCCTGACCGGAGTACTAGCCGGTGCCGCTGCCCTATCGATCGGTGAGCTGGCCGGAGCGGTGGCCGCCCCGCGGCCCGGACCAGTCACCGCGGTGGCCAACCGCGTCGTCGATGAGGCACCCACCTGGTTCGTGAGCTTCGGCA
Organism: Lepetodrilus fucensis; assembly: GCA_032361325.1. Classification (NCBI taxonomy): domain Eukaryota; kingdom Metazoa; phylum Mollusca; class Gastropoda; order Lepetellida; family Lepetodrilidae; genus Lepetodrilus; species Lepetodrilus fucensis. Next base: position 15,714 of record JAUTBV010024567.1, on the reverse strand, counting down.
AGGACGTATTCGGCCTGGCCGATAAGCCCGCTCTTCTGCTTGGGACCGTGATCATCTCCCTAGTGGCCGCCGCCGCTTTGGGGTTCGCCTCCCGGAACAGGCCATCGATCGGGATCATGGGAATCAGCTTGTTCGGGCTGTTGGGTTTGATATCGATGGCCAGCGACGCCCAGTCCGGAATCATTGCCGCCATCTTGATCAGTACTCTCGCGGTTGGCACCGGAGTGGCGGTCCTACTTATCCTCTTCGGTCTGGCCACCAACTCGGCAGTACCAGCGGTTGTTTCTGGAGCGGTGATCCCAACCACACCCCATCCTGGAAGAGTGAGGAGCCAGCCAATCGACCTACCAACCAACCCCGCGGTGGCTCGACGATCCTTTCTAGGTTTTGGTGCCGTGGTTGGCGCCGGCTCGGCGCTCGGGGGATTGGCCACCCAATCTCTGCGCAGCCGAACCTCGGCTAGCGAAGCTCGGGACGCCGTGCAGATTGTCAAACCACAAGTGGCTCAGAAAGTAGAGGAGCAGGTGGTGGTAGCAGCCGCCACCGATGTAGCCAGCACCCCGGGGATCACTCCGATTGTGGTACCCGGTAACGACTTCTATCGGATCGACACCGCACTGCTGGTCCCCCAAATCGATCCGGCGACCTGGACCATGACCATCAAGGGCATGGTCGACAAAGAGCTGACCTTCACCTATGAGGAGCTTCTCAAGCGGGCCACCACCGTAGAACCCGTGACCCTCTCGTGCGTTTCCAACGAGATTGGCGGCAATCTGGTCGGTAACGCCATCTGGCAAGGTGTACCCCTCATTGAGCTACTGGACGAGGCCGGAATACAACCGGGAGCTACCCAGATCAGTAGCCGCTCCGTGGATGGATGGAGTTGTGGGTTCCCAACCGAGGCCGCCTATGACGGTCGGACCGCCCTGGTTGCGGTCGCCATGAACGGTGAGCCTCTTCCTATCAACCACGGCTTCCCAGTCCGGCTGGTAGTGAGTGGCCTATACGGATACATCTCGGCCACCAAATGGCTATCGGAGATCGAGCTCACCACCACCGAGGGATTCGACGGCTATTGGATCCCCCGGGGTTGGTCCAAGCATGCTCCCATCAAAACCCAGTCCCGAATCGACACTCCCCGGAGCTTTAGTCAGGTCGAGGGCGCCGCCCCGATTCCAATTGCCGGAGTGGCCTGGGCTCCCAACACCGGGATTACCAAGGTCGAGGTTCAGGTTGACGATGAGCCGTGGATGGAAGCAACCCTGGGCGAGTCCCTGGGGATCAACGCCTGGCGCCAATGGCTGGTGTCCTGGACACCAACCCCCGGAGAGCACGAGATTCGGGTTCGGGCAACCGATGGCAGCGGAGCAACCCAGATCGAGGAGCAGACCCAGGTAGCACCCAACGGGGCCAGCGGCTGGCACACCATCAAGGTTCGTGTCTGAGCCCCGGTCACCCGTCACCCATCACCCGTCACCCGTCACCCGTCACCCATCACCCATCACCCATCACCCATCACCCGTCACCCATCCCAGCTTTGCGGGGAACGCGACCAGCTAGTGGTCGCGTTGCCCGCAATGCTCGCAAACGGCGCCGTTCATTTCTTGTGTGGCCACTACCGGAATCCGCTACTGAGGCCGAGTTGGTGCTCAATGGTGTCCACAACACGGTCCCAGTCATACACAAACTGCCGCCACGTAAACCGTCCAACCCGCCAGCCAAGGCGAGACAGGGCTGCGTCACGATATCGGTCGACTTCGAAAGCCTCGGTATTGAGGTGATGGGCGACACTGTCAAGCTCGAGCGCATAGCGGTGTTTGGGGTAGGCCAAATCAACCTGGGCAATAAGGATTCCCTCCTCACTATTGACCCGCCACTCCATCCAAGGTCGTGGAAGACCTGCCGCCATCAGCTTGTTGGCAAAGTCCCTGCTCCATTGGGAGAGTGGCACTGCTGCGTCAATGGCGCGATCAGTTTTGACCTTTCGCAGGAGCGCCGAACCCGGACGACCCGGCCTACTGAACTCGTCAAACGTACGTTCCAGACGCTCCCAGGTCGTGAGGCGTCGACGCAGGGTCTCATCAATGACCTCGTTGAGGCCTCGCAGGTTGAGAGCCTGGGCGGAGGAGGCCAATCCGAGTTCCACCGAAGCGGTACGAATGCCCTGGCGATTGGTGAGGGGAAGAGCCCCCAATTGCTTCACAAAGCGCGCTTCTACCTGATCGCTCTCCGGCCTCCGCTCGGAGGCAATGACCGGTTTTGTCGGATACTCCCCGATTTCCCAGAGAGCGAGTGCGGATGCTCCCCATGCAACGGCTTCGTGTCCCTGAGTGGCGGCTGCAAGAATCGACAACGGATTGGCGGCCTTCGATGCGAGCAGGACCGTGCTCTTTGACGGGCCACTCACCCATTGCCCGCTTCGAACCCGCCGGTCTATCTGGGCTCGGGTCATACCAGCGGCCCTGGCCTCGCTACGCAGGACTACCCCGTGGTTATCCCGCTCTGCGCGGTACTCAATTCGTTTTCTGAGCTCATGGGAATCGGGCTTCATCGGACCGGACCTTGGTAATTGGATTGCCGGGAGCTGACTCCGATGCTGATCACCATAGAAGCGACCTGTGACTCCGTAGGAACAGACTGCGTTAATGACCGCCCGCTGGCTCACCGCGTAACGCGGTCCTCTTCGAACTTTGTGGGCATCGCGACCCCTGAGAGGTCGCGTTCCCCGCAAAGCTGAGACAGATGATCTCCCGCGCTAGCGGATCGGCCAGCAAGCAGCCACCGATCGACTAGGGCAAGTAGGGAACGGGATTGACCGGAGTGCCGTTGGAGCGCACTTCGAAATGCAGATGCGGACCCGTTGACTGGCCGGTGGACCCGACATAGCCAATGACCTGACCCCGGGCCACGCTTTGACCAACGGTTACCGCCAGCTTGGATTGGTGCCCGTACAAGGTGGACAGGCCATTGCCGTGACTTATGACCACCGCGTTGCCGTAGCCGCCCATCCAGCCAGCCGAGATAACGGTCCCACCCTTGGATGCGGCGATGGCGGTTCCCGACCCGGCCGCAAGGTCAATTCCCGTGTGAAGACGCCGGGTGCCGTGAATGGGGTGGATGCGGTAGCCAAAGTTGCTGGTTATGCGTGCCGATAGCGGCCACTGAAACCCCTGGCCGGACGGATTGCCGGCGGTGGGCACCGGGGCCGGAGGAGGTGCCGCTGCTTTGGCTTCCTCCCGGCGAATGAAGGCGCTGAGATCAGCCTCTTCGGCCTCGGCCTGGGCCAATTCGGCCAGCCACTTGTTGACCCGCGCTTCCATTTCGGCCTTCAGTTGGGCCTGGACGGCCTGCTGGGCCTCCAAATCAACCAATACCAGGGCGAGCTCACCCTCGATCCGGGTCGATTCGGCCAGGGCATTATCGGCCCGAACCTGGGCGATGGCCCGATCCTCTTGCACGATCAAGAGCCGCTCCAGTAGCTCGCCGGTATCGGCGTTGACCTCATCCAGAAGGGCCTCTTGGCGCAGGGCCTTGGTGATGTCATCCACCTGCAAGAACCCAGTTTCTTCGGCCCCAGCGGACACGAAGCCCGAAACCGCGGTCTCGGCCAGGCGATTCTCCAGCTCCGACTGCTCTGCTTCGGCGGCGGCAACCTCGGTAATGGCAATGGAAAGCTCGACTTGTCGCAAGCCAAGCTGGCGTCGGGCCTCAGAAACCTCCAACTGTTGAGCATCCACCAATTCGGTCACAGCACTCAAAGCGGCGGCGACCGCGGCATCCTCCGCCTTGGCAGCATCAAGCTGAGCGGCCGCAGCCGCCTTCTCCTTGCGGGCCTGTTCCCGTTCCTCGCGGGCATCCTCGATGGAGTCTTGAGCTTGCGCCACGAACGTCGTCAAACCCGTTCCCAACGACCCAACAAACCCCAACAGGAGAGCCAGAACGATCAGACGGACACGTTGAAGCTGGCTCGGTTGCACTCGTACTCCTCCTGAGACTCTGCCAAGACCCATCGCTAGGAATATCGCACTGTAGCCTCCTCACCATGCATCCGTTTCTTGAGGGGCTAGAACCGCTGATACGTGAATTTGGTGGGCAGCTAGTCGGTGCCGCAGAAATCGTCGACGGTGACGTTCCCCTGTACTGGGAGAACGACCTTGTCGGTGCCTACCGGCCCACCGGGCTTCAGGGAGCCCTCGAGCGATTGATTAACCTCGTGGAGCGCGAGATGGGGTCTCCGATCGCCAGCCTTGACCGCTCAGCCAAGCAAGAGGTCGTTCGACGCCTGGACGAGTTGGGCGCCTTCAACCTGCGCAAAGCCGTGGAGGATATCGCCGACCATTTGGAGGTTAGCCGCTTCACGGTCTACAACTATTTGAACTCACAGACTTGAGGTCCATCATGGTGTCCGAGCAAGCGCCAACAACAGAATCAACCACAACCGAGTCGGAGGCACCGGCCCCTCTGTTCGATCGGCGGGTTACGCTGGAATTCACCGTTGAACCGTTCGTTGACTCCCACCCGGGACCTCACGTGCAGGCTGCTTTCACCGCCGCCCAGGCCCATTCCGACCTGACCGTCGACATCGGTCCCTTTGGAACAATGGTGTCGGGACCCGACGAACAAGTACTGAAGACGACCAACGAAATACTGGTCGCCGCCTTCGCCAATGGCGCCACCCGGGTAAGCCTCCAGCTCACTGCTGACTAGGAAACTCATTGCCAGGGACAGTTCGGAGCAGGCCACCATCAACGAGGTTTGTCCGATATTTATTTGACACGAGAGACTTCGCTCCTTCGTCCCGGTAGTTTTGGCCAACCCCACAATCGGAGGACCGAGGAATGGCCGACCAAGATCGCGAAGAACTGGACTGGGCAACGTACGGAACGGCTGCTCGCCAACTTGCTTCGATGGTTGCCGAGAGCGGATTTCGACCGGACATGATCCTGGCCATCGCCCGAGGCGGACTGTTCGTGGCTGGCTCCCTGGGTTACGCCCTGTCGGTCAAGAACCTGTACGTCATGAACCTGGAGTTCTATTCCGGAGTTGACGCCCGCCTCGACGTTCCCATCATGCTGCCCCCCTACTTCGACAAGGTCGATCTAACGGGAGCCAAGATCTTAGTTGCCGACGATGTTGCTGACACCGGGCACACCCTCAAGGCGGTTCATGAGTTCTGTCAGGACGTTGTCGCCGAGTCCCGGACAGCCGTTCTCTACCAGAAGTCCCACTCGTTGGTGAAGTGCGACTACGTCTGGAAGCGAACCGATCAGTGGATCAACTTCCCCTGGTCCGATGAACCTCCCCTGGTGGAACCCACCAAGGGCAACGTGGTGCTCGACGCCTAGAAACTCGATTGACTCATGGCGGAGACCGAACCAGATACCCATGCTCCCGGTACTGATGCGTCCGGTGCGCCCCAGAGCATCCTGGTCCTCGAGGATGAACCGACCCTCCTTGAATTGATCACCGAAATGCTCGCACTCAAGGGTTGGACAGTGACCCCCACCGACACGGTGGCAGCCGCTCGCAGCCACCTCAAGGACTCAACCTTTGACTTGTTCCTCACCGACATTGTGGTGCAAGGAGAGTTCTCCGGCGCGACCTTGGCTAGGGAAGCCCGAGAAACGGGGCGAGCCGGCCGGATCGTGGTGATGTCGGGGCATCCCAAGCAGCGCGCTCTAGCGGGACAAGAAAGCACCGAACGACTGAAGTTCCTAAAGAAGCCGTTCTCCTACGACGAGCTACTCGCCATCGCCACCCCCGAATAACAAAGAACTCTTCGCCCAAAACGTGCAGCAAGCGATGTTGTGAGCCCCTGGCGAGCAACTCGGTTAGTGAGGAGCACAGCGACGAACGGCGTGGAGATTAGGGGATTCGAACCCCTGGCCTCCTCGATGCGCCCGAGGCGCTCTAGCCAACTGAGCTACATCCCCTGAAGGGAAGCCAACGACTGTAGCGAAACTAGCGACCGTTCGCTGCTCGTGCGTAGGCCGGATTTGGGACGTGCTCGGTGTTCAACATCGTGACCTTGGCGCCGCGTTCTCGCTGAGCTGCTCCGGCACGAGCCGCCATAACGACGTAGGCAATCAGGAGTACATCAAGGAGCAGATGCTGGGTCACGAACACACCCCGCATGGTGACGGCCAGAACAAGGGAAACAACAACGGCAATGCCAAGCCCCATGAATATTTGGAGACGCCGTTTCTGGGCGCTACGCCGTCTCAGGGCCTTCACTCCCAAACGCATTCCGGACCCTTGGCGACCGGACGGGAACGCACCGAGTACCGACATCTCACGATTAAAATGCCCAACCGGATCACGTCGCGAGCGATCAAAGAGGTTCTGCAGAACCGGCCGACCGAGTACCCAAATCCAGACGGCGGCGAGTCCGACTATCACGATGGCTTGAACAGGTCTCATCTCAGAGAATCTTCTTTCCGGGCGCAGCGTCCTCTCGGCGGGTCGAGGGTGCTGCCGTAACATGACGAAACTACTACAAACCGCGGAGAGCGGCAACCGAACGGCGGATCAATGCGAGGAAAACTGATAAGGCTGCGGACAGTGGTTTTCTAACTACATCAGTGTTCTTTGGATGCTAGCCGATCAATACCGGCTGTTATGGCTCGCCCGGACCGCGACGGTAGGTTCCGGAACGGCCACCCGACTTCTCCCACAGAGCAATCTCACCAATGATCATGGACCTATCGGCCGCCTTGCACATGTCATAGATGGTCAGGGCAGCAACCGAAACCGCGGTCAGGGCTTCCATCTCGATTCCCGTTCGTTCCACAATGTCAACCTGGCACTCGATCTCAATACAGTCCGCTTGAACATCAAAGTCGATGACCACCGCTCCCACCATGATCGGATGGCACAGTGGGATCAGATCACTGGTTCTCTTAGCCGCCTGAATCCCGGCGACACGGGCCACCGCTAGCACATCTCCCTTAGGTACGCCGCCTTCGCTAATGAGTGCAATGGTGTCCCGAGACATGGAAATCCGGCCTCGAGCCACGGCCCGACGAGCGGTCGGTTCCTTCTGGGTGACGTCGACCATCATGGCCTTGCCCGCAGAATCGAGATGGCTGAGCTTGGGCTCGGTCATGCTCAACCTCCGAGTTGCGACATTGATTTGGAGGGCCGGATGAAGTTGACCTGACCAATGGCATGCCCGGCCCACTTGCCGCTGACTTCGCCAGCCACCGCCGCCAACAGGTCATCATCGCTACCGCCGCCACGCAAGATCTCTCGAAGATCAACATGATCAAGACCAAACAGACAGTTCCGAAGTTGCCCTTCCGCCGACAAGCGCATCCGGTCACATGACTCGCAGAACGGCTCGGTCACACTGGCGATAATGCCAAACTCCGAGCCCGGCGTTCCTTCCTCGGCATCACGGAAGCGGAATCGCTCGGCGGGAGAAGAACCTCGCTCCATAACGTTGAACTCAAATTCGGCTGCCGCCTGCTCCATGATCTCCGCCCGAGAAACAACCCGATCCTCGGTCCACTCCCCTTGCGCGTCCAGGGGCATGAACTCGATAAAGCGAATGGTCACGCCCTTCTCTCGACCGAGCCGAAGGAAAGGAACCACCTCATCATGATTGATCCCCCGCATCAAGACGGCGTTTACCTTGACCGGCGAGAACCCCGCCGCCACCGCGGCATCGATACCTTCCAGCACCTTTGACAACTCATCACGTCGGGTCAGTTCCCGGAAACGCTCCGGATCCAGGGTATCCAGGCTGACATTGAGCCGCCTTAGGCCCGCCTGGTACAAGTCATCGGCAACCAGGGCCAGGGTTGCCCCGTTT
>JAUTBV010024457.1:0-21562 GCA_032361325.1 Lepetodrilus fucensis | reverse complement strand
ATGATCCATTTGTGTTGACCTTGGCACACAGACTGCATGTCGATGAGGTCAACTTGCGCTCTGGAACTGAAGTCCTTAGACAGGATTGGTTTGAAGACAATTCCCGTGGTAATTTTCTGTGGCATTCGTTGCACATGGACTTGAACATGGTAATAGTATCATAGGTGATGTTGGCGTACTTCTTGTTGATCTCCTTGATCATATTGTCTTGTCCTCCGTGACCAGTAGCGATGTTGGCGCGCTTGATGATGTCATTGTAGCGAAGTACAGTGGATGTTCCTGATTTGGCTTCTTTCTGATGAGCTTTTGAATGTCCCCACACTGCAGTTCCCTATATTCATATAAAACATTAATATTGAGTACTGGGGACTAAGTACATCAGTAAGTAGCAACTTTTGGGTGGATAAATCAGCGTAATACAGGTCAATCAACTGTGATATTATGCCTGAAAGTCAAAAGACTTGTTTTGAACTGAAAACTTTGTCTACATTGATCTAAAGACTTTCAGGTAATCTGTAAAAATTAATGAAGTATATTTCAGGTAATATGTATATTACCTGACTTTTTTAGCTAATACAATGTATACATATTACCTGAGTGAAACAGGTAATACTGGTATACATATTATCTGAAATAAATCAGGAAATATACATATTACCTGATTATACAGATTAGCCAGTCCCAATTAGTATGTTATATGCGAGGTCTACTGCCTCAAAAAGTAATGCATGGGCCTGATAATTAAAATAAATGTGAGGTTCATTAAAATCTTTGATTTTACATTAAGCAAGGTCTATCATAATCATGATAATGAATACCAATTTAGGATTTTAATAAATATATTTATTACCATTATTGTTACATGTAATTAATTCCAGTCTATTTGAGAAGATACGAGCAGAGATGCCAAAGCGTGCTGTGGATCCGTACTCCGACAACAATGAGGCTCCGTTCTACCGACAACCAGCGGGTGTCCGGCGCCAACGTAAGACAGAGGAAAAGGAAGAAGCAGGTCAGTGTCAACATTAGAAATAACACAGAATAGTCGGTCGTTCACAGCGTGTGGTTTGGTGTGGTCTGTGATTGTGTTGCACTGCACTTTGTAAACTGGTAGATGGTGTGACACTGACAAAATAGAAGTAGTTACTGTATTCAAAATATTTGTCCATATATTTTTATTTTTATTTTTATTTTTTGTTGTTGATGTCTATTTTAATACTGTATTTGTTAATGTAATTATGATTATATCCAATTGGGAACAGACTTCGATAGATAGGGGAAGTTTGTCATTTATCAATACTGGAGCATAGTGATTCTTTTTCACATTGTTAAAACTTTTTTTCAATGTTAATCATAATGACACTGTTGTGAAATAAAATCGGTGGATTTACTGTTATTTTTAATTAGATTATTTTCTATTTTATTATTTTAATTGACTTTATTAATTGTTTATTGATATCTCATGTCTGTGCAAACATTTTCTTAGTAGAGTAATTATTAATGAAGATCACACAAAGTTTTTAAGATACAGTTTTACTTGAGACTCAAGTTCATAATGCAGGTTTATGATAGCTTCAATTAGTGTTGTACCTGTGCATGTTCATTGTTGTCACATTGTGTTTAATATATAAATGTTGAGATCTAATGATGTTCTTGCAGTTAACAGTCAAGATGGTTTGTATTTTTAGAATAACACTAACCTACATTAGATACTAGTATAATTATATGCTATTAACAGTATGATAGACAGTAATATTTCTGGGTGAGTGAATATGGAGTTTAACATTGCTGCTGGAATATTTATAGGATGACTTGTGAACTACAGTACCATAATGTACTTTGGTTTCATTGTACAGAATGATTGTAGCACCACAAGAGTTTTAACTCCTGTACATTACATTAACATGGAGTAATCCAAATTACAACTCTCATAGCACTATCATCATCTATAATCGTTCTATGGAATAGGGGTTAGTACATTATTAAAATTAGTACAGCTGTTCTATTTCAGCAGTATTAATTAGTACTGGTATTGCAGATAGGATCAACGCATTGTTTAACACCTGCAATTATGTAATTGACATTCTGACTATTACTGTCTGACTTACAAGCTATTTTTCTTGGAAATTATATTTGTTATTGAATATTCGAGTATTTAGTTTCGAGAAAAATATAAGATCTTTGCTAACCTTTTACTGGGCAACTAATCGCCTACAGTATTAATAAATTCCAAAGCTTATGACTTATACCATGTATATGCTGGATGTATTTTAATTGTCTATGAGCTCCTGTGCTAATCAACACCAACTCATAAAATATTTTTATAGTCGATTGAAATACATTATGTATTTCTTGTTTATTTGTGGGATTTTTTACGTCAGATTGGACTTTAGTTAGCAGATAATTGCAGACTTTAAAAATATATAATCATATATGCTGTAATGTCAACAAAATAACAAAGTTGTCATTGATCATTTAAAGTCAATGCACTTCCAGGTTTTTATTTATATCTTCTTAATGTTTATGCTAATATCACAGACAGACTAATTATGATTATTAATAAGTTGCAGTCTTTTTAAGTCCCAATTTAATATTTATAAATGGACATGGCATGATTATTCATTATTTTGTCTTACCCATACATTCTATTCACATGGATTTATTTATATTTTGAAAAAGTAGCTATATGCCATTGGCAGAAATACTGTTTCTTTATCTGTATACATAGCCTGATGTGAAGATTTCTGTTCTCTCGGTTGTCCAGGAGCCATCAACGCCACAGCTCACGCGGTCAGCGTCAAGTCTTACCGTCCGTCTCCGCCCCCGACTCTGCGCGACTTCATCAACCCCGCAGTGGGCGACACCATGTACGAGACAGACAACATGTTCCAGCAGGAGTGGCTCACAGGTATGTCCATAGCCATATAGCCATATAGCCACATTGTATCACAGGTATGTCCATAGCCATATAGCCATATAGCCACATTGTATCACAGATATGTCCATAGCCATAATAGCCACATTGTATCACAGGTATGTCCATAGCCATATAGCCACATTGTATCACAGGTATGTCCATAGCCATATAGTATAAGATAATAATAATAATATAGCCACATTGTATCACAGGTCTTGTCTGTAGCCATTTGGTATAAGATTATGATAATATATATTACTGTATTGTATAGCAGGTACATCTGTAGCTGTATGGTATTAATATTATAGCCACATATATAGTATTTATGGTATAAGACTATAATAATATTATCGCCATGATATATAGTATAGCAGGTACCGTAATTACTCTAATAATTCGAACGGGAGAAAATAATTAAATTTGTAGATCCGAATGAGTCATTCAGGACATTGTAAGACTCGGAGATAGTGACGTATCTCTGTTTGTTTGCGATTGCCAGGTTCCAAGCAGGTACACCTGTCCCATGACGACTCCAAGATCCTGATGGAGAACAACAACAAGTACAAGAAACACCTGAGGAAGGAGTACCCCACCCAGCCACAGCACTGGTTCACCGCCAACGAGAAGGAGAGACGGGCAGTCTCTTCAGACGGTCGAATCAGCCGAGGACTCCGGAGGTGGAACAGTCTGCCCGAGCCCGTCGATGTGAGTTAGATAGCTGTTTAGATGCTGAGGTCCCAGTGCCAGTCTTCCATCAATGTGTTCATTGGCTTGAAATTACTCTAGCCTTCCCTGGTGACCATAAGAGACTTTTTTTTATATGGGTATGGTCAGAGGCCATACTCATATAAAAAGTCTCTTATTGTCCGGAACCTGAGAAAGGGGTGCACATTATACACGAAAACTACATATTTTCCAGAATTTTTTCACTTGAGAAAGGGTTGCACATTATATAAGGTAGCGCATAATACACGAGGAATGTATGGTACTGTTAATCACAAAATTAATGCGTCGCACTGATTTAATGCGACCTAGATTTTAGACGTAAATGTGACACCAATAAAATGTGAACGGTCATGGTCTCCATACATGTTCCCTCCCCCCCCCCCCGTACTTACCTTTAACCCTCTCCATGCTGAAGGTGACTTGTTGCCCGATCATATGCAGAAATAGAACACTTTGATTTACAGTATTTCAATGAATATATGTCCTGTGATGTTGACAGGACACAGCAGTGACAGGACACATTGTTCCACCGGGTTACGATGCAGAGTTTCACAGATCACCAGACCCTGCCACCAGGAGGACTGTCAAACAGAACGCGTCCCTTATGCAGATAAGTGAGTACTTAATTCCTAGTAATGATGATAAATAATGGCCTACTTCAGGCGGGTACGCTAGTTTAGCCCAGAAGTTTCATTGCACATGTCTAGTATAGCTCCTCTAGAAATCGCCCGAAGTAGGTCAATAATAATAATAAAAATAATAATAATAATAATACTGATTGTAATGCACTAGGTTCTATGCGCTGATATAAAAAAATATCTTTGTAAAAGGTATTTAGAAGTGCTATGCGATACTGCAGCTCTCAAGTCTAGAGCACAGGAGTTATATTTTTTCTGCTGACTAATAGTATAAAAACTGAATAATGTATTTGATGTATACCGTACCAAACCCCAATGCTTGAATTAGCAAGTTGAAAGTGTTATGTTATTATCTGTATATCCCAGTTGATGAGTGGCGCAGCAAGTGGTATCTGAGCAGCCAGTTTGCGGACAGCGAAGCCATCGATCTGATACAAGACATGGCCGACATACAGGCTCACGTCAGACTGAAAGCCATAGCAACCGTCGCCAAGGCAGCCGAGTACAAGCCTCCGGAAGAGTCTGGCATCCAACTGGACTTCCAGGAGCGAGAACACGGGATAATGTCCAAACTTCCTGAGGAGACCTTCATTGCTCTCAACTTTCTTCTGGAAGACGAACACGACCGCGTACAGAAGGCTGCGGCCATTACCCTGTACTCTCTGAACAAGCCCTCGGACAAGGTAGATAACTCTTGTGTAGATGAAATATCCCCTTGGAGAAGGTAGATAACTCTTAACGTAGATGGGATTATTCACTTGGAGAAGGTAGATAACTGTCTAGATGGGATATCCCCATGGAAAAGGTAGATAACTCTTACATAGATGAGATATTCCCTTGGGATATATCAATGGAGAAGGTAGATAACAATACATAGATGGGATATTAACTGAGGGGTAGATAACTGTACAGGATATCTCCTTGAATGTATTTAACTCTGTGTAGATAGGAGCTGCAAGTGGAGCGAATTCTATTTTTAGACGTGATTTTGGTGATAAGCGTGTAGGTGAAATGTTCATGGCTGTGGTCTTTTTTACGTACCTTACGTTGCATCCTGATTTATTACCTGTGAACCATGCTGAACAACATAATTCATCTCTGAATCAAACTTTGTAATGTTGTATTAAGATTTTCTCTGAAGTTTTCATCAAGTTTTATATGATATTCTTCAAAATTCTAAATGACGCACTTGCATTACTTATAGGATCATATCCCCTTGGGAAAAGGTAGATAACTATGATGTTTATCTGTAGTTAAATTGGTCTCTCATTATATATACACTTTATCTGTTTACATTACGATCTAGCAACCAGCAATCTTTATTATTTTGTGATATGTATGTATAAATATTACTTATGTAAGTACACAGGAGCAGATTAATAAGATAAGATATGTGTAACCCTCTCCCTGCTGGATTAGGCACAAACATTTATGGCATCTCTGTTGCCTTCAGCATGGAAAGGGTTAAGTAAGAAATCAAATCAGTACTAAATGTTTTATTTTTATTTCTTACTCATTGCCAGGCTGAGGCTATTCTCAAAGATGCGCTAATGGGAGATAACTCTGTGGATCGCTGGGCTGCTGCTCAATGCTTGGGGCACTTCGGCATGTGCAATTCCGACGTGGTAGGGGAGATAATCACTCAGCTCCTCGATACAGAAGATGCCGTTAAACACGAACGTGCCATCACCTTACTGGCCAAGATCAGTAACAACTTGGTACGTGAATTCATAGTAGTATTTCTTTGTCAATCATTTGTCAAACACTTTGAAATGTACGTAAGTCATACAGCCTTAAAATTATTAATAATACTTTTACCATTTTTCATATTCAATTAGTTTTGCATTTGTATGTTTATCTATGTTTATTGTCATAATTATATTCTTTGACCATGATGACAGAATTAAAAGTAGCCATTATTTTAGAAGAAAACTAAATTATGAATAAAAAATCAAAAATATTCTTTCTTTTTTCAAAATGTTCATCATTGTCTAGTTAGATATATATTATGATTAATTATTTTGTGAAAGAAATGAATTATCCATGGATTATCAATGTATTCTGATGTCATTGCAGACTCTAGTACACTCTATGGTTGCTGAGCAACTCAACAGTAGTAGCTGGAGACACAAGGTTATTGCCTGCAAGATCCTGCCAACACTACATGGAAATATCAATAAGGTTAGTCACTGCCAACACTACATGGACATATCAATAAGGTTAGTCACTGCCAACACTACATGGAAATATCAATAAGGTTAGTCATATACTGCCTTGTGGCCAGTTACTAATGCAGGACATTAGTATAATTTGTCTCGTGTTATATTGTTGCAAGACATTAGTAATAAGCTGTTTGACATAACTTTATTGCAGGACATTAATTGGTAAAAGCTGTCTGGTATGATATTATTGTAGGACTGAGGTACTTGGTAACAATCTGTCTGAAATGACATTGTTGTAGGACAATAGTAACAAGCTTTCTGATGTTACATTGTTGCTGGACATTATAGTACAAGCTGTTTGGCATGATATTGTTTCAGGATATTAGTATCAATCTGTCTGAATTCAGTGAATTGATGTGATGTTGCAAGACATACCGTAATAACAAGGTGTCTTACATGACAGTCATTGATATTAGTAACAAACTATCTGACAATAATGCAGGACATTAGTAACACGCTGTCTGGTGTTACTTTATTGCAGGACATTAGTAACAAACTGTTTTACATGACATTGTTGCAGGACATCAGTAAAAAGCTGACATGTTACATTATTGCAGGACATTAGCATCAAAGATGTCTGATGTTTTATTGCAGGACATTAGTAACAAGCTGTCTGAGCTGATGTGGAATGACTGGCACACAGACGTGAGAAGAGCGGCTGCCCAGTGTCTGGGGAAGACACAACATGGCCGCGATGTCCATGATGACCTTAAGACAAGGATCGCCTCCAAGAACGAGCGCATCAGGCTTGAGGCTCTGACTAGGATAGGACAGCTAGGTAAAGCTAGACTGACATCACTAGCCACGATCATGTAGCCGGGTGTGGTAGAATATGTTGCTGGCCTCGAGATTACTAAACTATATGAGTACGAGTTTGTGCTGAAACTCGCATTTTATATTGGGATTTGTGAAGAAAACTTTGGGTTGAGCATGAAATTGTACTCAGAAATGTTTCGTTATCTCTGGGCCTGGTCTTGGTGAGCAGGGTTACCCATGGCTGTTGGTAGAGCATTGGACTTGCAATCCAACAATTTTGATTCCAATCCCAGGACAAATGGTGCCCAATGTATATCCAAGTTGTTACTGATCGCACTTTTTACATTAATAACAGTCTCATTGATGTATATTCTGCAACCAATATTAATATGTAGATTTCATTGATAATATTTGTAAATTTGTCGTTATCCCCCTTCAGGCATCATGACGGCCAAGATTCTCCCGGCCTACCTGCGGTGTTTTGAGGACCAGTACGTGTCCATCAGGATCGAGGCATGCATCACTGCATGTAACCTGAAGATAAAAGACATACTGGTCCGAAATAAACTACTATACATCGCGACTTTCGACCCAATATGGAAGGTCAAGGCCACTGCTATTCAAGGTAGACAATAAAGATTTGCTCCAGTTGAATGAGTTTGCATTTTGGTGCATTAATGTCAATTTGGAAGAAATTTCTGTTCGAAGGTGGAGACATGAATTTGGATGTAACTCTTGTTTTCAACAGGTATCGGAAGAGTAAAATTCACTACTGTATCGGTTTTTCAGTTTATTTTGGAACAGTGCAATGTTTACCTTTAGGGAGGAAAAATACCTATTATTATAATTTACATGGTTGTTATCCACTGTATTAAGAGTTTGCCATGAGCTCACCAAAAATAGTGTGTGTTTTTTGCTGGAAACTGTGCTAAATCTTTGATAAAACCAAACCAGATAAATACAGTGTGTCGTTCCTGGTGAGAAGTTATTGCATTCCTTTTCCCTCCTATAAAAAACGGCGTAACTCTTATAGGCAGCCTCCAACCTTAGCAATGGTGTAGTCTATGGTTAAGATTGAACGTTTAGGCCACCTTAGAGTTAAGCCATTCCATACCGGAAATCCCTGATACTTTATTGCCAAGTTTATTGTACAATACCAATATCTCCTGACCTTCCCCCAGCTCTGGGAATCACCGCGGTGATGTCGGAGGACGTCCGCGACTGTCTGATCTGGGCGATGAGGTACGAGGACATGGAAGGCGTGCGGGCGGAGGCGTGCCACTCGCTGATGCTTCTCGGGTGTTCCGACTCGGACTTTGTGGACATCATGCAGGACCGAATGCTGGTGGAGACGTCGAACATCGTCAAAGAGTAAGCAGATGTGCTGACACTGTATTAACCCTCTCCCTGCTGGATTAGACACAGAAACTGTTCTTCAGGTCATCTCCGGTTGCCCTCAGCAGGGAGATGGTTAAAGCAGTTCTTATGCGATATTGGTAGTGCAGTGGTAGACTTCGGAGCTAAAGGTTCCAAGTTTTAATCCCACCCCTGCAGTAGCCAGGCATGAATGTTCACGAAAGTTACCTTTCTGACCGATATTGATAGGATGTGCTGACTGTAGAGTGGCAATGCAGTTATCATACTTGGTCCATCAGTGGTAGCACAGTGGTAGAATGTTTGGACTTCAGAGCCAAAGGTTCCAGGTTCAAATCCAACTCCAGTAGCCCGACATCAATGTTCACGAAGGTTACCTTTCTGACACGATATTGATAGCATGCGCTGACTGTAGAGTGGCTATGTAGATATCATCCTTGGTCTTGTCAGTACCAACCGGTGCTTGCAGGTTTTCTGCAACATTCCTGAGGTGCGTTCAAAGACGCAAGCGGCTTGCAAGCGGCTTATCAAACTAGCCTCTGTCTCAAGAGTCGCATGAACCATAGCTCGGACATGGAACCAGTTTAGCTAAGCGGCTTACTCAGCCCTCATCTCTTTGAATGCGCCCCAGGTTCATGTGATCTTAGCATAACATGTGCATGGTTGCTCCAGGCTCTGTTCCTATTATAAACATGTGGTGCTGTGTTGGCAGTGAGATGATGGACGCACTACAACAGCTGGGCGTGAACACGACGGACGACATGGACATGGTCACACAGATCAAGGAGGAGGTCCGAAAACTGTCCAACCGCAACAACATCGCCACACACATCATGATCAATGAGATGGATGACGACCGAAGGGAGAACCTCAAGCGGATGATCTATGACACGGAAAAGGAGCTTCGGGTATGTGCGAGACGTCTGATCGATATTATTTTGCACTCTTTCTTTCCTTTCTGACCTTATTTTGACCTTCTCTACTACCAATCTTCAATTTTCTTTATTTACCTTTAACTTTACAGTTAATCAGCATTATAAATAAAATATACTACTAGTAATACTGGTTACTTTGAATTATGAAATATTATGTAAATTATACAAGGACAAGTTGCTTCTTAATTGATTAGCTTTAACCCTCTCCCTGCTTAAGGCGACTTAAGTTGTCTGATCACATGCAGAAATAGAACACTTTGATTTTATTCAGCAGGGAGAAGGTTAAACAGTAGTGTAGATCATTTTATCATGCGATCAATACATTAGTACACTTGTACTTTCTTTGCGCTTCGGGCAGGCATTAGCATGGTGTCATGCACTTTTTAAATGGACTATTTATTTATCATTATTTATTTATTCTTTCCTTCCTTTCTTTCCTCATCTAATCCATCTAATCCCTGTGTTCCTCACTCTTTCTCTCTCTCCCTTCCTCTCCTCTACTTGCTGTGTGTGTGCTTGCGTACTTGGATCTAGAGGTACTCCAGAGATGACGCCAATCCATACTTCCAGAAGACCTCTGTTGAAATCATTGACGAGAAATTACTCGAGCAAATTGAGCCACTAGAAATGGAAGACATGCACCAGGTATACTCAGTGCTAGTTAAACTGACAGGGGCAACTGACAGGGGCATAGCTACTCAGTGCTAGTTAAACAGCCAACCAACTGACAGGGGCAACTGACAGGGGCATAGCTACTCTTAGGCCACAAAGCCTGTGCATGCAGATACATTTGTCTTTAGAAAGCAAAAACAGGACTATATAACATTCTGTTTGTCCATCTTAGTACTTTTAAAAAAAATTAAAAAAAATACAATTCTGTTTTCTTACTTGGGGTTTAGAGTTGCTTTCAGGATTCTTTTACATATCATGGCTTGTCAGTTTATTACAGAGCAAACTGGCAACATCCATAGCACTGAATGTTGTAGTAAACCTGCGAGCACCAGGTGGTACTAGTGGGCCTGTATTTTATTTCACTGCTGACCACGCCCCTGACTGACAAATTTGTTTAGGACTTCTCCGAGGTTAGGTAATAACCTGGCGTATAAATTTACACCCAGAATTTGAGGTATTTGATGATATATATATTTTAAATACATATATGAATTGAAGATGCTTGTGCATACGACATATTGTAGCTTTTATTATTGTATTATCATTACTTTTTAAAATAATTTTGTATAAGGAAATAATACAAGAATTACGTTTCCATGTTTTAGGGACAGGAGGGACGTCGAAAGAGCATCCTGGATAAGATACAATCTCTGAATGCGCTACAGCAACGTCCGACCAGAACAGAGTCGCAAGAATCATCAATCCGAGAGGGAGCTATGTTCACTCCGACTGCCGACACGGAACTGGAGGCCCTGATGCTGCGTGAGATCGAGGAAAACAGTGAGGACATGTCACGTACCTCGGACTCGACGATCACCAAGTCCCGAGGTGAGGAGACCAACAGTGTGTCCCGCCCCGAGACGTCCGGGACATTGTGTAGCGTGCCGTCCAACGAAGACGAGACCAACGTCCTCAACATGACGGTCAAGTCTGCGTCGTCGACTCTTCCGGACAGTGAGGTGGCGTCCGGAGATCTGAGTGAGGAGACATCCGGAGATCCTAGTGAGGAGACATCCAGAGATACTAGTGAGGAGAGGCTGCTAGATCCGCAGAACACATCGGACAGACACCTCGCAGTCATGTCGAGTCGCAGCCATCTGGACGTGACCTCGGCAATGGGACATTCCAGAAGCGCCAGCGAGTGCGAATCCAGAACGAGCATCTACGGCTCTAAGTCTGGCAGGAGGGCCTTGATGAGTAGAGACACGACCATGGAGAGGGAGAAGATCCTTGCTGAGGCGACTACGACGTACAAGTGTCTCAACTTGAGGTATTCCTTCCTCGATAGTAATCTGGATGTGCTTGACCGAGGGCTCAACAGCATGCCTCAGCCTTCAGACGAGCAGCTCAGGAAGGAAACGGTCTCTCAGACAACCACTGATAAAACTTCTCAAGAAAAGCCTCGGCCATTGCCAGCAGTTCCATCACGAACACCTGCCAGGGGTGACGTCACCATGGGTGTCGTTCCACCGGTTACCATCAGAATATCGCCCGAGTCAGACAGATCGTCATCAGTGGATGGAGAGGTTGTTGCCTCTGATAACAAGGAGGTTTCTACGGTAGAATCTAAGGGAGTCCATCCAGTTGAACCAGTCCTCATCGACTCAAAGACAGTAGAATCTAAGGGAGATCACTCTGATCAATCCAGACCTACGACTGCTTCCACTATAGATGTTGATGAACCAGGTACAAGTGGTGGAGGACAACTAGACAGTGTGCCTGTTCCTAACATTATGTATACCTCAGCCACAGACATAGACTCTGAACACTCGCTTTAATACTGCACATTGTGAATCTAGTGTGCCTTTATCAATGAAGTATGACTCCAAAACTATATACACATGTTTTGCATTCTATGGCTTTATCAATTAATTATAACTCCTCAGTATGACCAAAATATATACACCCACCTGTTATGCATTACGTATTTAAGATTATTTGGATTTACTTCGATAGCTTTTACAACCCATTGTTAAGCACATTTTCAGTATTACTTTAATTTTATTATTTGATTTTTTAATGGCAAATAATTTTATTTTATCTAATATCTGTCTTCCCAAAACCCACATTATGGAAACCCAAAGAGTATACAACCCCTATACACTGTTATTATTTGACTTGTATATGTTTGTGTAAATCTATTCCCAAACCCAAATCTATTCCCCAAACCCAAAGTATGGAAACCCAAAGATTATACAACCCTAGACATTGTTATTATGTGTATGTTTGTGTAAATCTATTCATATCGATATTAGGTGTGATTATTTTTTCATATTTATTTGAGGAGCCAATTAATTATTCTCTTTAATCTGTGATATTTGCTTTATTGCTTTACCGTGGGATGTTGAATGTGAATAAAGTGATATTCATGCAATGCAAAAAAGCTAGTCTATTGAAAACATTTTAGAACATTGACAAGCTAAGATACATAACTCTTGCAGTACTGTGTGAGTTATGTACCCTAGACCAGGCCCACATAGTATGGAACATTTTGAGTACAATTTCATGCTCAAGTACAATTTTTTTTTTATGAGAATTTGTGAATAAACCTCGAGATGAACAAAAAAGTCGAGATTTCTGGAGTAACTAAGAAAGCATTTCAGTGGCTTCTTATGGATATTAATATACCGTAATATTAATTAATATAATTTATATAAAATTAATCACATTCTCCCTGTGAGACTATAGATACAGATGCAGTTATAGATATACACATGTAGTCTAAAACTCGCCATATACTAGCTAGTCTAGCTCATGTCATTGTATAGCACAAAACACTTAGATCCACGCTGTTTCAGTCCTCCCAGCTGTGAATGGGTACTGGGTAGAATCTGATGGATTGGAGTACTAATGTATTAATGTATTAATGTATTAATGCTTGCTATGAGCAAACTGTCGAACAGGAATTTAGCGCACTATAGAATACGTTAATTTACATTTTACTACAAAACTTCGTAAATACTAAATTAATTTTATTTCTTAAATATTACTAAATACAATTAATGAAATATAATGCTTTTTAGATAGAAATTATCACATTACTGTCATCCTCTGAATACCTCACCAGTCGCCAGTCATTCAAACAGAAAATAAAACCAGTGAAGCGCACGTAAAATAGTACAAAAACCAGCGAAGCGCACGTATAATATTACACATAACCCGCTTTACACTCGGAACATTACAGTATTTATTTTCCGTGTACTGTATTCTGCAGATCGTTGCTACTGAATCTGGCAGGTGAGACTAAGGACCCTTTTTATTCACTGAATGCGTCTTCAGTTATGAAAAAAAAATAGGAAAATATTAACGAGTTTACTTTATCACTAAAGCGTGAAGCGTTGAGGAAAAATGGCCACTAATATAACTTTGCAATCTTGGTTTATTAATCGAATTTGCATACATGCACGTGAAAGCATTTATTTTTGCCACTGGTTACGTATGGTGTATACTGTAGGGAATAATCACTTGAGTAAATTTAATTTGATAAGAGTAATTGAGCTCCAAGACTAATTCAGACAAATAATATACGAAACAAACACGTTTTAAAATAATATGCAGTAACAGTTCGTTCCAAAGCTCGAAACAGAAATAGTTTTTAAAACTCTGTACAATTTTTGCCTTAACAAAAAAGAAGAAAATGAAACCAGCAATAGACAGACAAACATGTTTAACATGCAACAATTTTCTTTAAAAGATTCGAATAAAAAATATCTCTACATTCGTAGTATACCCGAGTAGCAACCATACGTTACGTCATATAACGCAGATAAAAGTGCTTTTATTTGCAGTGCATTTGACATCTACGATTAGATCAGTCATAGAAGTCCTCCACTGCCGCAATGCATGCAGGGTGACAGACAACCCCACTAAATCATCAAAGTACATCGTAACAGCGTTGACGTTGCCAACCTCGTCTATCAACGCCGGTGTCGCAAACATCTGACGGCGCGGTAAGGCCGCGTTCTTTAACTGCACGGCTGTTTAGTTAGTACCCGGGCATAACATTCTCTGGTATGTGTACACGTACTGACTGGTATGCAGGCACAGACACAGAAGAGTCATAGGCGTCTCCTAATATTAATTTTACTCCATTGAAATCCACGTGCATATACCTCAACGTATCGTGATACTAAATCAATTACCATTTTTATACGTGACTTATTTCTATAGGTAAATATACTTTCTGTACGAGGTGTAACCCACATATTTTTTATATGCATCGAGAGTTACTTTGATGTATTTCTATTGATTAACTTGTTTAGAAAGTGCTTGTATGTCATCGAGGTGCATGTTGAGTTCCCTCTGCTGTTAAAAAGCAGGTGCGAGGCTTACAAAGTAGACGCGTATGCTCCGCATACATACCTTTACATTAATAGAGTAAAGATTGATATATTACACTGCTAGGATCACTCCTCATACTGTATTATATATGCCGGCTGAATAGAACTGTATACAGGTGAGTCGACTGGTGCTGGTATCGTGTGAATCATCTACCTAGGAATTAACATTATGTGGTTTACATGACTCATAGGTAGCCTAGGTCGTTTGCCCTCGAGATGACAGGGTTAGCTAAATCTACTTCTCACGTCATGCTCAACCTTGTATATTATAATATGCAAGCGAACGCATAATTTTATTTCAATAATCGAAACAAGACTTGAGAACGGGCCAGTAATGAGATGACTCATATGGGTAGTGTTTGTAGTACTCATAGACTAGTATAGACAACACACCTAGAAGACTACGCATCATATATCCATTTAGCTCAATCAACAAGTCCATTATGAAGATGAAGCAACTTTGTCTATTACTAGTACGGCTTTGGTGTGTTCGTATCTCGTAGATAAATTAGTCACGAAATAACACAGTTTCCCATTTATTTTGCTGAACATAAACCATCCAAGGATTACAGTATTATGAGTATACGTAAATCAGGCATATCACAGCATACAAATACATCAATTGTAGCATACTTATGCCGTGGGTACATATGCTATCAGCATAGTATCGTTATGTAAATGTTGACGTATACGTACTCATGGCATATCACAGCATACTGACAAATACATCAATTCTAGTATAGGCCTACTTATGCCGTTTGTATATGTTCTCAGCATAGGACGTATCGTTATGTAAATGTTGACATGTACATCTGGCATATCACAGCATACTGACAAATACATATATACTTATGCCGTGGGTAGGTTCCCAGCATTACTATATATCGTTACGTATAAATGTTGGCATATACGTACCTCAGGCATATCACAACATACTGAGAAATACATCAATTCTAGCATACTTATAGTACCGTAGGTATCTACATGTTCTCGGTGTAGCATTGTTATGTACATTTTGGCGTATTCCCACACAAACTTGCAAGCGCATCTTGAAGAATACATAACCCTCTTCACTTCTTATTTTGATAACACATCTAATGCAAACACGAACACATAGAAATATGATTTAATGCATGGTGGTGCTGTTAGCGATAAACGTTTTCTTCTGATTTATCAAAGAAGCCGTGCATCCCAAGCCATTATGCATGTTGAAATACTTTCTCTGCGATTCACGAGTATCTTCCACGGTCTGTGAGAGTGTTGGTTTTGACAGAATTACATCCAAGAAAACAAACGGAGTGTGTGTTAGCACCTCTACGGTATGTCTATAACAGATCGTGTACATCAGAAGGCGACATCAAAGTAATCCATCTTCCACGCTTCAATTCGCAAGCCTAAACCGTGGACAGAATGCCATAATGATATGATGACTAAACCATTGATGCCAAGACGAGAAAGTCTTCTTTTTAATACACGTGTTTGTTTGGAAGAGAACGGGTGTTAACAGAGTAACCTACGTGTATGTTATTACCTGTACGAGCATTTATATAATTGATCGCGTTGTCAATGTTTTGTAGTACATGATTTCAGGTATTAGATGGTATTTCCCTACAGGCATGGGTACGTATAATACGCCTAATACGTTGATATCATTTAAGGTGGGGGTATTTTCTGAAATTTCCCTAGGCAAGTTATCGATATGACTTAAAGTGAAATTATATTTTAAATGATCCCAAACAGAATTCATTTTGTAACGTAGATTTCATACTGTGTGCATGAACATGTATATTGAAAGAAATGTCAAGAAAACAAATTGAATATATATCGCTGCATGTTCAATTATTAATGTGTACATGTAAATGTTGTCTACCACTTTGGACGTCATGAACCGTATTTTCGCATTAAGGCAGTGTTCCATGCGTTGATTTGATTTAGATAGCGTCTGGCATCTTGAGGTTCGTCTACTGGACATCAGAGTTAATATGTCAGACAGCACCTAGAGCCTTATCTATGTCTACCATTATTCCTACGTATTTGACGGATGCAATGTGGGCGTAATGGTCGTGGTTTCGAGGATGTACCTAGAGGCGAGGGTTGACTGTATATTATATACATCGATGAGAGCTGAGATCTACTTGTATTGCCTCCTTGGTGTTTATAGGTGGTTGTCGTCTATCTACAAAGTCCAGCAATATTTAATCATGGGTTTTACTCCCTTCTTACAGCCATCATCAAAACTACATGTATTTCCTTGAAGACATCCTCTAAAACATAGGCCCAGTGTTTACTTAATATGCTACAGTTTAATAGCGGAAAGTGAAGTCACTAAATCTGTATCTGAAAGTTAGTAAGTAATAAGATAGCTGCAACAATATATTATTGCATTTGCAAATCTACTGTAAATCAGATCTCGTTTCATTCCACTTTGACGTTCTTTTAGAAACGAAGTAGCGACTGTCCAAATATCTGAGCAGCAGTTTCGTATCTGATTTTAATGAGATCGTCCATTTGTTATTATGTGGCAGTATATTCATGTAGCAAGTGCCAAGTATCGACCTGCAAGGCTTCTAGAGAGATGAACTTGTCAATGTGATTGATTTCTTTTTGTAAATTGGTGTTTAGAGCCGCTTTCAAGATTCTGATGATTGGTACATTTAGAAGGTTGAATACATTGTGTGTCCGTAGTAATACAGCACATCTTTCTTTTGTAAGTGTATCCTTAGAACTGTAAACACCCTTGAACAAATGGCTTGTTTTGTAACCAGACCGATATCAATGCCATCTCCGAAAGGGGAGACAATCGGGGTAATTGTAGCCACGGTTGAATCGGTGTATCTCTCACCGCGTTGTGAAAACAACTAGGCCACAATAAGACGTGTTTCCCCGTGTCTATCAGCTAGCTAATTTCTTAGTTTTCTTTTTCTGACACATATGAATGTGGCAGCTGCGCCCCCGAGCTAGTTCATGCTAGACCTTTCGCAGTTGGAGCAGACTTACTGGATGTTTTGCCGAGGTTCTCCTATGCGAGAAGTCTATCTCAACAAACAGTTCCATGTCTAGAACAGTGAGAAGTACACGACTCGTTACATGGGTATTATTTGACATTTCAGTCCACGACGTCAGAGCTTTTAACTGTGGAAACACGTCCAGGGTGTCGTTTCTCGAAGCTCTCATATCCACTATAAGACAACAGCGTTCTCGTAAGTGCACGATTCCCATGTATTAGAGGTCGCTACGAGAGTCCGTATTGTCTCGTAGTAGATATGAGAGCTTCGAGAAACGATACCATGATTGAGCAGTATGTCAAACCAGTCTGGACGCGCAGAACACTGCTATAAAAAGGTGGTTTGTCTGCCGAGTTGTATCATCTTACCTTTGAAATCTTTTAAATTTTATGGCAGGACAATATTGTTATGGAGTCTGCGTCTGCCTGGCTAATGGGTTGCACGTGTGTCGTGCCCATGACACGTCCGATACATTATGCATGCAACGCTTTTCCAGCCAGCATACTGTATCATGAAGCTCTCGTATCCAGTATTGGCACCATAGACTATTACCTATGTTAGCACTAAGAACGAGGACAGATAGCCCCACGAGAGGGTTATTATATTGTATCACCAATACTGGCTCCCACTGGAGATAACATCAGGTGGATAACAATATTATTCACCCGGTGATAATATAGCTTCAAAAGTGTCCTGATTGGTCAGTCATGCTGTTGCCATCCAATCGACAGCCGTTCGCGTGCATGATTTGCATGGGCTTGTCCATTTCACCCATCAATTATCACCATTGCAGGTGCACGTGAAGTCTTCTGTTCAGTAACTAAGCAAGTGAGGTACACTATCTATATCTTACATTTGAGCATATTGCATAATTTCATGAAACTGTACCCATGTCTTTTGTCCAAGTTACAGGTTCGTCATGAACATCACGGAATGATGCTCTTCGTACAGACTTTGCACTATTGACTTTGTTCAACATACGAAGGACAGACAGAAAGACATACCTAGTATCTTGGCGGATATGAGAGCTTCATGAACGTGTATCAATGTCTTTTTATTTTGGTAAGTTACCGGTGCTTCACTGACTTGGAGGCTGGGGCCCATAAGAAGGTTATTCTCACTCGCGCTTGTAGCCTTGTACCATGTTTCTGTTAACCATAGGATATACTGCTGTCCGTACTATGTTCTACTATGAAGGGATACTGGCCATGTTGACAAACCAATAACATGTACGTTCATTATGTGGAGCTACGTGTATGTAGGTGAAGTGGATCGCCACTGTCACAAGAGCTTACTATCACGGTGGAGTAGGTTCTGATTGCAATCAATGTGTTCGCATCACATCGTATAAGTTTATTTACAGAATTCAACATTATCTCCAACGCGTGTTTCAGTCTATAAAAGCACAATGACGAATTGGTATACGCCTATACTTTGTTTTGTTTTTACTATAGTTATTACCTGCCATATGATGACCAGTTTTTTAAGATTCCAATTTTGCATCCAGATATGTATAGATAATACGCAAACAGGTTTCGTTTACTCTTCAAGATTTGTAAACTCTGTACAGAATTACTTTAATTCTTATTGTATTATTATTTTTTTATGTCATATATTCTATTATATTATATATTTGTTTTATATTATTTTTTCTTGTGAATATATAATGTCGTTGGAGCTATTGAACATTGTGTTTGTTTATAAATGAATTTAAAATATGTTTTAAGTCAATGTTTCCATTAGTGCGGTTCGAGAAACCCTATCGGAGCGAGATAAGCATGGTTATCTTGAGTTCCACTTACCATTAGTACCGTCTGGCCATTATTCACCTTCAACTGTCGCTTCCATACACCAAGATGCCGACTTGTTAATTCATGTATAATGATAGCGTTTATCACACCATGCCATCAGGTTTACAGAAAGACAGTTTTCAGATAGGTTATCTTGCCATATGCTATTCAGACATATTTAGACTGTTTGTTTGTATACGTGTATTTAAAAAAATAGTATCTGGGATTTATTCTGAAAATTAAAAAAAAAATGCAAATTGTAATCGCACTCTCGTGGATGGTGTTAAGCACAGAGAACGTTGAGCGTTTATTATTAGTATAACCAGGTCGCCTCACTCTAGTTACAAAATGAATTCAGGACAGATCAACTTATGGTACCCAACTTATTCTGTGTGACAACTTATTCCGTGTCATTATGTGTCCCAATTTATTCTGCAACTAATTCTCGCCTTAATAGACCTATTCAATATGTCCGTCATTAACAGAAAAGCAATAGTCCAGAAAGTATGTCAGAGGTTCCATTCATATAAACATAATACCAATCAAAATTATTTATACATAAATTATTTATTTTCACCCTCCTAGACTATGGATAGTCTAAGGTCAATGTACAAGAACAACGCGTAGCCCTACAAGCTTATCGGTACAAAACATTTGATATTCATATTATGTTTGTTCGTTGTGTTTTTTAACAGCTAGGCTTTATTAATTGATAGTATTGGTGACCCTAGTGTTCTGATTGTATTTAACACTTCACACATTATTAATTAATTATTCATTAATTAACACGCCATCCCTTCACGGGAAATAGCTAGATGCATTCGACTGACTGTCTGGCTGCCACGACATGGGTTCTTCACGGTGGCTTTATTGCTAGTTGGTAATGGAGGTTTTATTCACTTAGGCGAAGACCCTTCCAGACTTGAGATAGATTATCTTCAACCAGAAAGATTAAATTGACCACAAAATTCAGTTAATGTTTTATAATTACGCGTGATTGTGATTACACGTGAGTCAGATGCGTCCTGCATATTGTCAGTAACGTCACGTGGTTGGCTTCGGATGATTCGGTCCGGATATTTTCGCTCCGGAATGAGATTCGCAGACTCCTATACATAACGTGGAAGGTACTTCTATAGATTCGCTACCAAGTCTGACTGAAGTCCTACAGTTCGGTCCTAAGATTTTATGCGAACATAGCCTGTAACAATACATTAATTAAGACGACAACATGTTCAGGAACCGGGTTTGAGTCTACTTCCGGTTTGCAAAAGAGCTATAAAGCACGTTGTCCAAGGCAATGGTAACTTTAGGGTTAATTTACTCTCAACATACATTTCAGTCTTAACGTGTATATATTAAAAAGGTAATATACGGAATATACAGCTAATGAATTGAAGGAACCTGCACCAGCCGTGGCTTGCAGTGTATTACTGTACCGTTACAAGTTATCCTGTCACTAATACTGAACTGACTCACTCAAAGATGCATATGTCTATCATTGACGTCTCTTGTTTAAAAGTAGTATGGTCACCCTCTCCACGGATAATAGACGAGAAATAAGCTTAACTAAATGTTGGCCTCATTGTGGGTTAATGCGAATTCTAGATAGTGTGTCATAAAAATAAATCTGAAATCTGCTTGAAGAACTTCGTCAGAAAGCATCACCTGCTGGTTTTGCAATTCCACGCCTATGAATGTAACGAGTGTCAATTCGATTGCCATACAAACGTCACTTTTTATGTCATTTTAAATACCTACATTTGTTTCAAAAACCGCTATACGGTTGGAAGCCACGATTTTATGGTTGGGAAATGATTCACGGTTCGATTATTTTCCGATATAGACCCATGGTTTCAGATTAAGGATAGCTGATATGGAGGCCAATAGGTCTAATGAGGGTGGCCTAAAATGTATGGCTAAGGTATATCTGTTACATGTGTGGGTTTGTTGATAAGGGTTATTTTTTTAAGTGCCATAATATTCACGGGCACACTGGGATATGAATTAATTTATCAGAATCACGTGTCCATTTCTCATGTCGTTCATTGCATGCATAAGCAGTATGGCCTACCGTATATGATTTTAAATAGTTATGTTTGTTACTAAAGGGATGTAGCGCAGTGGTAGAGTGTTGGACTTCGGAGCCAAAGGTTCCAGGTTCAAATCCCGCCCCGGGGGCCCGGC
>JAUTBV010024456.1:30943-40956 GCA_032361325.1 Lepetodrilus fucensis | reverse complement strand
CGGTTGGGGACTATACTTGTCAAATACAGTGGAAAATACCATTTACAACCAATCCAGGGCCAGAAATCCCATCTATGTTGTACGAAACCTCCGTCTGGCGGGAAATTCAAATAATTTAGTGGTTTATAACCTATAGTAGACTAGACTATATTATAGACGTAGAAACCAAAACACCAACACGTAAACTTATAGAGGGGAAATGTTAAAAATACTGCTAAAGCGCCAGTTCACATGCTGGAGATGTACATAACCAAAATCTACTCGGCTAAAACACCTGTATACTTTATAAATTGAAAAACAAACAGGGGCTCTATTTAAAAGAATCCTACTATAGTATGCTTTTATTTTATTTTATTTATTTTTTAATTGGGGCTTAGAGTCCCTTTCTAGATTATTTCACTAATATCACGACTTGTCAGTTTAGGGCTTTATTAAACATTTTAACGAAATCTCGAATCCATCTATGTCTTTACTAGACGGCATAGATATTTGTAATTAATTTGCCTATATTATCGAACGCGATCTGGACCAGATTTAGCTCTAAAATGCGAGTTTAACCGTAAACGGTATTATGGAAAGCAGTTTACTGGACCTGGAGTCTGGACCTGGTTTTAGTATGCCTGTTTTCTATAATATAATTTTGTCTAAACCAAAAATCTGGGTTTCCGTAAACCAAGACTAACCTTAATCCAGGTCTACACTAAACCGCGTTCGATAATATGGGCCAACGTATTACCACTCACCTAATATACATCCATAGTTTACCTTGGGTCTCGTAGTAATCCGCGAGATAAATGATCTTCTAAGAAGATGCGTAAGACCAATGATCCATTGGTGATAACGAACTTCGTGAAAGGGGGTCTTTTAATATTAACAGTACTATTATAGTAATGTATCCCATTGTTTTATGACGTGTGTGTATCTCGCATATGTATTTACTGGTGCATAAATGTGTTTGGTTAGTTTTTTGGGTTGTGTATTTTATAAACATTTAACATTTCAGATAATGTAATCAACGTTCAGGATGCTGACTTCACGTGGGACAATTCTAAAGAGCCTAACCTTCGGAGGTAGGTATACTATATATATATATATATATATATATATATATATATATATATATATATATCAATGTGATTATTATGAGAAGATTATGAGAAATAAACTTGTTCTGGTCTGTACTGTACTTACACTGAACTTGTAGTTCCTGGAATGTTCCGTAAGGGTTCTGCTCATTCACCTGATTAGACACAAGACAGGTGTAATTAGCTTGATGGTCAGTCCGGTCCAAGACTATGGACAAGCGACTAGACGACTCGCCCCCTATCATAGGGGCGGGGCTATTCACAATATTGTCAACTAGCAGTTGTCCATTTTTTAACCATCGGATGGTCGGATTTGGGTTCCCCCCTTTAGATTTACACTTCAAAATGAGATGTTGATTTTCTTTCAGCGGCTGCGATGTCGGAACCATTTCTATCGTGGGCGGTTCCGGCGGTACTGAAACATGAAACATAATTAATTAATTCTTGGTAATCTTTTTTATTTTTCATATATTTCTCATCTTTATGGTGTTTTTTTCAGAAACTGAACATGAGTAAATGCAGATTGTTGTGGATATTTATTATCATTTGGTAATATTTCAAACATGCGTGATGAAAACAAGTTAAACTTAATTTATAAATAAAAGTGAAACAAATGGGAAATTTATGAGAAAAATGTGTACTTACATAATACTGTTAAATTTGCTGATTCTAATCCGAGATCTTTCACATTGCATATAAACTGTTTATTATCCGTCTTCCTGACGTTAGTTATAACTAAATTGAACTCTCCCTGAATACGGTATCGGTCTGGAGCATTGAACCGATTTCCCGTCTGGAAGAGGATGTGATTGGCCGAATCATGCCAGATGACGGAGCGGTTGCCACGGTTACTGATCTCGCAGCGGAACGTCACATTACCCCCCAGGGGGACGCTCTGGCTCTGGGGGCGCCGGCGCCATGACAACGCTGTGACGACTGGAAATAAAATAATAGACAACGTTTATACTTGGGTATCAAATTTTGAATGACGTGGAGTCGTAACTAATATTTTCTCTGTGTGTGTGTGAGTAGGGGTGGGTGCATGGGTGCATGGGTGCATTGGAAGTGTCTGACATATTAGTAAGCTAGAATAGTCCTAAGTACTCTTATTTCAATATTTCAGTTTGCATCATCATATCTGTTAGTTTCGTGTTATTCCTAGAAAATGTACAAATACTTTTCCCATTTTGTTCTCCCTTTTATTTATTTCTTATTTTTATAGGAAATAGTTTTGCTCACAATCAATATTGAAATAACTTTCATATTTTCTGCACAGACTATGACTATAACATCGTTACATTTCACGGGTCCGCCTAAAAGGAATTAACAAAACACCTGTCAATGTTTATCTCGGTGTTTATTCCACTCTCTTCCACTCTTTATCTCACACATGGATGTGACATCTTTCTAACAAACTCCATCTTGTCTTGCCATCAATTCAGGCCAAGAGTTACTTCCCTTTGACCATGAATCCACTCAGAAAATATTTGCATGAACCTGGATAGTTTTTCGATACTGCAAGTGATCTAAACGACCATACTGGCAAATATTTATTACCTTGCGGACATGAGGAATGATACACACAGATTTCTGCAATATAAATTCTACCAGTGGAATGAGAAATGGTTTAGCCTGGCCATGAACAAATTATTTATCAAAAAGTTGCTGCACAAATAAAGACCTCCCATCAAAATGTCATTATGTAATGATAAGTTGTTATCAGAATGTCATTATGTAATGATGTTGTTATCAGAATGTCATTATGTAATGATAAGTTGTTATCAGAATGTCATTATGTAATCATAAGTTGTTATCAGAATGTCATTATGTAATCATAAGTTGTTATCAGAATGTCATTTTGTAATCATAAGCTGCCATGATAACATCATACGGTATATTATTATGGAATTATAAGTTACCATAATATTTATTTGGCATCTTTAGTTGCCCACATTGATCAAAATGTTAATCAGTTATAATAATTGGTTCTCAACAATATATATTATTTTTATTACTATTTTTATAATTATGCACATAGTTCTATTTATATTTATAATGTAGTTATCTACATATTATGTATACAACTTAGTTCATTTGTAATTCTATAAATTGATCATATTGTTGGTTGAATACTATTAACTCTCTTTATACTGTAAGCAACACTGAGATGCCATAAACAGCACTGTACAGCAGAGAGATGGTTAATCAACTACAATCTATATTTCACAATCATAACAGTATATTGCTTTTCTCTATACAAATCAATAAATCCACAAAACATTTGATATTGATTTTATATGCTTGCACACACACAAAAATAAGACAAGCATATCCACGAGTAAACATAATATATCAATTCAAAACAAAACCAATCTTTAACGGAACATCGAACTGTAATACAACCCTCGAAACATAATCCTCCTAACGACTTTAATACCAAATTTCTAGCAGTTTTAATATTTTCGCTTGCTTCCATATCGCTTCTCATTCATCATGAGCAGCAGATTCTGTTTTGTTGCAGAAAATCTGTAATATCTCATTCAGAGTTCTCTGATTAGTTTTGTGACATCTCCGACCTTCCGAGTGCCGTGGAAACTCCCCGGTGCATATGAGAATCATTTCAAGGTTTTGGGTCAAAACCAACGCCATTGAAAAAGTAATAATTACAGAACAACATCGGAGGATAAACATTTCTGGATGACGTGAGATATGATATTCTTGCTTGTTAGCGCCAGTGGATGATTTGATTAGAAATATCGAACGAGAACTTGACTCCTTATAGATTACGTTCTGACTCACGTCTTGGCTTGCGAAGATATACATCACAACTTATGGAACGCCATATTTGACGTCCATATCATGTTTATCCTCCAATTTGCAGCAAAACCAATATTTTTGGATTTTAAACGAGTAAATGTGTCTCGTTTGGCGACGGATGATGTAGAAGACGGAAACTGTGGCCAAATAATATTTGATCAACATTGCATGTGTGTATTTGTTGGAATAAATAATTAATTACAACATCAATCTTTATATAATTACATGTGTATATATATACTTGTAATTAATTCTTTAGGATATAAGTATTGTTTGCATTGTTTTCGAAGAAATTGATATCATGAATCACCAGTTTCTTTACCCAAACTTTCCTTCCTCGCCAAGACTATTACAGGCTCTTAATGTTTTCTTCTGAATCTACAGCCCACTTTATATTACCAATTAACTCAATTTCTGTCGAATATGATTAATTACCCAAACACTTCGCTCACGAACAATCTCATGGCTAACGATCGCGCACGTCGATAAATGAACCAACCCAGTCATCAATAGCAGATCCTTGCGTCAATTTGGATGTAGACAGCCAAGAAAATATGATTGCCTTTCGCCAACATAAAATAACCAGAGTTATTAAGCGTTTCTCCATATCCAAGGGTCTACGATATTATCGCTGACCGTATCAATATTGTTCTATTGACCGAGTCAGTGTTATCAGTTGTGTGGAAAATAGTATATGTTTGATGAACATGATTGCACATTTATGAGAGGGAAGATGCTAGTTTACTGACAACCGTTGATGCTCGTCTGTCAAAACATGACATATTGTCAATTATATTCGTGCTGAGATTCAATTAATCAAAAAGATTCGTATTTCATTTCGATGTTACATTTAGAATACGACCATAACTCCTGGATTGCAAAATTTGCCAATTTACAAGTAGAAATATGATAAAATGTCAAAA
This sequence comes from Lepetodrilus fucensis, assembly GCA_032361325.1. Classification (NCBI taxonomy): domain Eukaryota; kingdom Metazoa; phylum Mollusca; class Gastropoda; order Lepetellida; family Lepetodrilidae; genus Lepetodrilus; species Lepetodrilus fucensis. Next base: position 36,131 of record JAUTBV010024456.1, on the reverse strand, counting down.
GTTTTTGCATAAACTAGTCAATCAATGTCTAGAAATGTTTGTACAAGAACTTCAATTCTCCATACTATTTCAATGTCCTTTGTAGTGATCTGTTTACTGTAGGAGGATAGCCTACAACAATAATATGTTACAGTCAAACATGAGATACAGTCAGTTTTATACCTGGGTGATAACTATGTTTTACATTTATAAGCAGACTTTGAGGAGTGAGTGAGTGAATATGGAGTTTAACGTTGCTGCAGGAATCTTTCACCCATTTGCGACAATAAGACTTTGAGGAACTGTTTTACTTAAAAATGATTTTCCATACCTGAACAAGATGGGGTTTGTCAAACTTAGTTTATGTAAGGTATGAAAATGTGTTCTGCACCTAATACTTTACCATGACATTTTTTTCTGATTAATTTTGTAAATGTTTATTTATTTATTTTCTTCATTTATTAAATCTTTTTTTTTACAATTACATTTTTATATTTTTTTCAAAATGGCAATTTTGCGAAAACTCTCACTGTCAATTCTGAGAATTATTCTTCTTCATAATAAAACCTAAAAACAAGCAGAACATGATTGCACATTTATCATAAATTATGAGAGGGAAGATGCTAGTTTACTGACAACCGTTGATGCTCATCTGTCAAAACATGACATTATATTAGTGCCAAGATTCAATTAATCAAAATGATTAGTATTTCATTTTGATGTTACATTTAGCAAATACAAGCAGAATTTACTATATTCCAATTGTAGTTACTAGTATAACTATTGCGTTATTCTAGTAATTATCCTATGCCGATACCACTATGGAAAATATAAAGGAAAAGAAAACCCATCATAATAACTGCTTGTTGATTTATAATTAAAATAATTTGTTCGGGAATATTATTGCAAGGAAATGGAATTCATGGAACATAATTTACCATTACGAAACTAAATATAACCATAGGGAGAAAATAACCGCTGTCTAATATCCGGAACATTAGACAGACATGTTGGGTAATACCCGTAATTTCCGCGATGGTGATGTTATTTTGGCAATTTTCCATAATGTGAGCAATCATTGAATGTTTTGGAGTCGTATGAAACTGTCAAGAGACATCAGAATATTTTTTCGACATTCCTTAATAATTCAATTCCAACATGGCCGCAGTAGAAATGATTGAGGAAGATTCATGTACTGATAATATATTTTTTTACATTTGTCGACGGAACTAATAAGGATGGAAAATTACATCAATCTAGGAATATTACCATAGTTTCAATCGAGCATTAAAACATTCATGTATTCAAAAATCAACACAATCATGTATCACCAGCATGTAAATGCAATTGTTTTGAATCAATTTTTGTTGTATCTGTTGCACACCAATATTCTAACAATTCCTAGTATTTTTAATTGATTCATTCGCTGTATATATTTAGAACTGTTATGAAGGCATGCTTGATTAATTACAAGCCTGAAGCAACTACATCAAAGGCTTTGGTGATCATCCACCTTCCAACCTTACTTATGTAAATACGTAATTTATTCGTTCATCGAGGCAACATATTGCTGTATAGAAAACATAATATCAGATGTTCGTTATCGACAAATCATCATCACGATATTGATGAGCATCGTGATCTATGTATAGATCAGATAAGTCCTGGCTATCTTTGCTGGCGATCGCTAGGAGACACACGGTCATGTGACCTTCACGTGATCTCGTCATTGAATATTAATTAACGTAACACCTGTCGACAGGCACGAACAGACAAAAAATTAACCTATACTGATGTTAAGTTGAATGCTGTTTGCCGAGGGGGGAAATGTTTAGTAAGAAATACACTTTATTTAGCAATTAATGATTCCAACAGTTAGAAAGATCTGGGGAATGTCAAGTATCAATTTGGCGTTGACGTAATGAGGTGAATATCAAACAATGACGTCATCTTAAGAGATGGCCAATTTTGGTAAATATTTTCATAGCGTCAATTTGTGCATGTGTAAATATGTTGACTGCATGTGTAAATATATTGACTGCAACTCACTTGATAACTTTTATAATCCTTGCTATTTAACACGCTCAAATCATAGCTTTTGCTGTGTGAACTACATTTGTGTACAATATTTTTTTAATGATTTCTGTCAAAATACAATAATGGTTTATGTCATTTTCAAAACTGTCAAATCCCTTTCATTTTATTACAATTTAATTTCACATTAATTATTGATTAATTTTCACCTGTTTAATTTACAATATACTTTTATTTATATGTATTTAAAGAATAAAATTGTAAACTGTTTGAAAGAAAGCATCTAGATAATAAGATAACCATTTCTAGTTTTACAATAAATTAATATGTTATATAAAACACCCTATCAAATTAACACCTGCCAAAACTCTCTTCGTAGTAATTCTCATTGGATTTTATTTCCTGCCGATCTCAAATGGACCGGGGATTAGTTTACACAAGGTATATAACCACCCTGAGAAATTTAATGGAAGTCATGCCAATGAATATATAATCAGCCCCCATGAGAAATAAAATAGGCACCATTGATTAAAAGCAAATCTCGCTATATCCCGTGAGACTTGGGAATATATATGTTGTATGTGCCGTAAGTTTGTACCCAGTAAGTATAGAAAATATACCATTGGTTAATAAGTACTGACCCTTCAAACTGTAAGTTGTTGTTTAAAAAAGATTAATGAATACTAATGTATATAATTGTTCAATACGGACGAAAATAGAAACTATATTCTAATGGAATGTGTGCATTATATAACACATTTATCCTTTATACTAAAAATCATACAATCACAGTTTGTTGAGATTATTTTATAGCCAAATGTATTTTTACCTGAAAGTATGTACATTTGGGTAACAAGCTACATTTTCAGCATATCCCATCAATATAGTAGATATAGATTGTATGCCATATACATACTATATTAGCATATCCCATATTTCATTTTTGTATACTTTTTTTTATCTCAGGGTCCGTATGTACAAACGTAGTTCAACCACAGTTTAGGCTAAACTAGGTTTAAGCGATGAGTTATACTACTGTCGGTATGCACAAAACCAAAACCCTTAAACCACGGATTAAATAAACTACATGTACATGTATATCTATGCATAGTCCCAGGAGTGTTCAATCCAAGGAGGTAGATATATGGCTTTAATTAAAAGATAATTAATTTTAATACATTTTAAAAACATTGTACTCTTTCAACAGTGACACAAAATCTGAGAAAGAACTCAAAAGTTAGTGTCACATTTTCAACTGGGGCAATATAGTAGATATAGATTGTATGCCATATATATACTATATTACTAGTACTATATACCATATTAGTAATTATGATTCAGAATATTACCCTGACACATATGCAATATATTGTGTTTAACAACAGCTGGCATCATGACTTCACCAAGTATTGATAGAAACACATAGTTGATTAATCATTGTTGGAATACTTGTACTCAATTATTGACGAAGTAAAATACGTTCGGTTCTCGAAATGGTATTTTTGTGTTCCATACTATATGTATATACATCATATATACTATCATACTGTGGGCTGTTAGTACACTAATACATCATGCTTATGATGATTACTTATAGGAAATGAATGTTTGTTGGAATGTACTAGTAGTATGTTCTTGTAATGTATAATGGGAGAAGCTGGACTGAAAGACACATAAAGCAAGGCTAAGATATGATTTGTTTTTAAAGTTCCAAAGTTCTAAGAAAACAATACTTACGGAAATTTAACCAAATTTTCATAACTCTAATATAGCCTGTTTGCTTTATAGCTAGCCATATCCTTGCATATTTCAGTTAATTCATAAGGAAATTGAGTCATTTGAGTCTCTGAAGGCCGTTTTCCTACAATTTAGTGATTATTATGTCCTGCATATATATTGGGATAGGAGCCTGATATACCTAAGTTGTAAACATATTTAATACAGAATCTATAGCCCAACTAAACGTTGATTGATTCATGAATGGACTGATCCAATTGACTATATTTCAAGTTGTACTACCCTAATGAACCGATCCAATTGAGTATATTTTTAAAGCCATACTACGCTAATAATGTACTGATCGAATTGAGTATTTATTTAGCGGCATACTACCCTAGTGTCGTACTAAGCCACATTTATATATTTAGCGGCATACTGACCCCCTCCCCCTCCAATCACCCACATCCTATCCCTCCCCACCCCCACTTACCCCTTCACCCACCTACAACTGAATCAAGTACACCCAGTTCCTACATCTCGACACACGACACTAAACAACACTACAACATGCGAATCCGCCATTATTCTCAGATTTCACCCAGAGTCTCGGAACACATAGGGAAAAACATTCCAGCGTTCAGTTCACACCTACGTTCAAATAAACAGACCTAATTAGGCCATACATGAAAGACCCTTGCAGCTGTAAATGCGTCTTAATGACAAATACGTAAACATTTATGATGTAATTCAAACTAAATTTTCAGCTGTCAAAATGAGGGGCCTTTGTGTCCATTTTCAAGCCCATAAATATCATGATATAATTTGTTTTCAGAATGACCTTATTTAAACTAGAAAATTGTGAAAGAAATGTTATAATTAGGTGAATGTGGATTTCTTGAAAATAGCGATGCTTGTTAAGAACTTTGACTTTACTATTATATTTTATCTTTGGAAAATCCGAAATCAGTCATATCAATATTTGATTATAACGATGTTAATTTATTCGTTCGATGGACTAAATCTTGATCCAACAAACAGATTTTCCTATGTAGAACATACATAAGTACATGTATATGCAAAACAAGTTTTTATTTATCAATACTTTTTAATTAAAATAACTAATGAGGCAGAACATTGCAGAAATATCTGTCAAAATTTGATTCATGTCACATAAAGTGTTGTTGACATATTACTGTCATATTTTCTATATTTGTTGCAATATTATTGGTTGCATTACTGAAATAATTAAAACGGCCCTAAAAGTACCATAATAATTGTTTTGTCCAATTTAATACTAGTATTAATGTACTTGATTACAACTAGTATCATTGACATATAATACTAGTATTAATGTACTGGATTACAACTAGTATCATTGGCATATAATACTAGTATTAATGTACTGGATTACAACTAGTATCATTGACATATAATACTAGTATTAATGTACTGGATT
>JAUTBV010024456.1:3789-30843 GCA_032361325.1 Lepetodrilus fucensis | reverse complement strand
CATATAATACTAGTATTAATGTACTGGATTACAACTAGTATCATTGACATATAATACTAGTATTAATGTACTGGATTACAACTAGTATCAATGACACCTTCATACAAGAGAGTGGCTAATCAATACAATGATGTGGGAAGATCTCAACAGTCCACAAAGTAATTATTTACTCAGATACAATACATTACAACGCGTGTACGTACATCACAATACTTCACAATAGTTGCTTCATCCACATGTTGATCATTAGAAATATCTCCCACGCAAAGAAACGAAGACTTGTTCATTTCATGTGTGGTTAATTTCTAATCATGTTTACAGATCATTCATATCTTGTCAATTTCTAGTCATAGATCTGATAATCGTCCAACCATGGATCATTGAACATAGAGACATATCGCATGTATATCACACAACCCGTAGTCTTGCTCTTGATAATGTCTCACGTATAGTTGCATTGTTTGACTAATTTATCAGATACATGATTAATTAATTACTTACATTTTTATCAATATAGCAATTTTGAAATTAATAAATTTTTCATTATATATTTTATTATATTAATCAAGTTGAATTCATATTTATCATATTAATATGTGTATGTAAAAATGTTTTCATGTTTTAGTGCTTCACGGATTCATAAAGTTTGCACATCATTTTTTACGTTCATACATTGATGAACTCAAAACATATCGCAGACAAATCCTTAATTATACATAAAAATGTATTTCATTCTATACAAGTATTTATACCTTATAATCATAATGAAAACGCGACAACGTAGGTAAAATTTAGTAATTTAGTTAAAGAGAATAATGCCCTAGATCAGTAGACTGCTATAAGTGCACTACGGTATGTACCAATTACGTTTTATGACAAATACAGCTGAAGACATCTTGTAACGATAGACAGAGGATAGACAGAGATCGATGCATCTCGAGGTAGTGTGTCTCGAGGTCATGGACTACTCATAATTACCTCCCTTTAGGGCTACGACTACCTGTAATTGCCTCCCTTTGGGGGTTATCTTACCTCATCAACAACTAAGAATTTTTTTTTTACCTGTAATGTGTCTGGACATAGCCGAGGGTTAGAAATATAACTTTGAGCATTTTTAATAATAATGTTTTTCAAATGTTATGCATTGGTACACTTTTGATATAAAAAAATGCCTTGACATGTAGGTTAATGAGTACAATGTCAATTAATGTTGATGCGTGAAGATTGATGTTGATGTCAATGCGTGAATCTTTCACACACATATATGTATATATGATGTTGCTAGATCAATACTTCATATATGCGAAATCTGGCATCTTTTAACTTCAATTTTGTAATGATCATACAATACTAAAATAATAATAATCATATGTAAGTGCATCACTTGTTGCTTTCAGAGAAAGGTTTAACCCTCTCCCTGCTGGATAGGCAGAGAGACAGCTCATCAGTGCATCTCTGATTGCCTTCAGTAGGGATAGGGTTATTAGTTTCATTATCATGTTAAGAGAAAATTGCTTGAGAAAACTATCTACATACAAATGAGTTGACATTTTCTACACATACAAACCATCAATATTCAATGTTTTACTGCTATGACATCTTTACAAAAAGTAGAGATCTCCCACCATACAAAACATATCAACAAATGTCAAATTTATCTTTTTTACTTTTCAAAATCCCTATAACATACAGCCATGACTCATAAACTTCACTGGGTTCAAATCACTTGAAACGTCAGGTTATTTTCCAAAATATCAATGAAATACAATATCCTTGGAAATAAACTACCATATGTGATTTAGTGTCTATTCTACATGTTCTATAGACCCTGATGTCATCCCCTGGGTATACCCTAGTGATACCCTATTTACAAATTTCCCATAAAACCTGTGGATATGTTGCGGTCCAGGAAGCACAAGCAATGTCCGCGACTTGGCGTTTTACGTAAATTTCAAAAGATATCCACAGTCAGTCGTCCTCATTTCCCATCTTGTCATGTCGATAACAATCATATCAGCTGAGAATTCCCTGTCCCATAATGACGGTATAGGCCGAAGAATAAAAATCTCTCTCGGTGATTGACAGGGAAATAAATAGCAGCCCCGTAGTAAATGGCAGTTAAACTACGTTCATTTCAATAGCGTCTAAATCATGTTCATTTCTAATGCAATGTAGAGCAGGATTCTCCACCCCACCACCCCATATCACTTCCCCCCCTACCCATCCAATAGACAAAATTTTCCGCATGAGCGAATGCATTCTGTGGTTTTGACAGAATGTAAATATACAACTATGAATAGGGTTGTGTTCATTATCTTTCACTGGTTTTATAGTAATTGATTACCTTTCGTTGGATATTCGAAAACCTGTCATTTATACAAGGCCAATGTTGTTTTTACCTCTTGTGCACAGTTCAAACTTGAAATGGACGCCAGAAATATTTCAATGGTCTTTGTTGACAAATGACACAGCACAAGAAAAAGTCCTCAGATCTGCATGAACGATTTGACAATAATCTATAAAATAATTGGTTGGCTATTTCTTTCTCTGTATTCATATATCTAATACACAAATTACAAGGTAATATTAATAATAAAATATATCAAAACAGAAATTCAACTAATAACCATCTCATTTTGTATAATACATGATTTTTCAAAATATATAACGTAAATAAATTGTTAAATTTAATAAAATAAATATATTATCCATAGTCTCAGAGGAATTGCTATTCTGTACTAAGGGGATATTATTCATAGCATTATTTGGGTGTGAATAAGATGTGACAAGACTATAAAATAATTAAAATATTTTTTTTAAATGCATTAATATCGTTAAAGGATTAAATAAACTAATAAATGTAATTAAAATGGAGTCTTTATGAGGAATTCTGAAAATGTTAAGTCAGAAATATACGCCAGAAGCTTTGATTTCCACGATTATCAATCTTTGATTTCCACGATTATCAATCTTAATCAGAAAGTGACACGTGAATTGCAAAACGATTCGGCTACTAAAGAGTTATGCACAAACCCTGTCCATACAATTCGTTCACGACAGCTATAATAACGCGCTAAACCATATTTGCATACGACTTTACATGAACTTGCTCCTATCAAAAAGATTTTACCTGCCGACTAACTCACAATTCATAATCTGCCAAAATGAACAATATTCCTTTCAATGAGTTTATCTGCGTGAACCCCCAAAGCACAAATAGTCTGCATTCATGAGGGTTAAGCGATGTTGCGTATTCATGGCGAAAAATTTACGATTTCCTTTCAGCCAAGCCAATGGCTACTATCATTTTTAGATTAATCACTTAGCTTGAAGATTTAATATGAAATAATCCACCCCTTAGGGAGGAATATGGATACGGGTATCTTAACCTGAATAAGTACGTCCACTAGCATGGAGCTGGAGGGTATGGCCATATTATAATGTCCATGTAAAGTTTTGTAAAGTCAATTCACTTAAAGCGATGCTTCCAGGTCGGAATTTACTTCATGGGTCATTTGACTCCAGGTGAAATGTATGGGGTGGAATTGAGAATCGATTAACCAGGAATATGGGTGGGTGATGGGTGGGGGTGAGTGGGTTAGGAGGTTCCTGAGGAGGGGTGGCAGGGATACAAGATTGTGGGTGGTGAGAGTGGATCTGTATTAGTCTTGTAGCAGAAGTGGAAGTGGGGTTATATGAGTATGGGGTAGTATCATTTTAGTCTTGTAGCAGGAGTTTGGGTGGGGGTTGGGAGTGGGGGTGGGGTAGTGTCATAGATACATTTTAGTCTTGTAGCAGGAATAAGTGGAGAGTGTCTAGGGGAATGAAATGGGCAGGTGGTAGGTAGCTAGATAGTTTTGTAGTGGGAACAGAATGGACGGGTGGGTGGTAGGTAGCTAGGACAGTCTTGTAGTGGGAATAGAATGGATGGGTGGTAGGCCGAGGAGCCGTGTGTCTGTGGGAGGAGTGGAATGGAGCCATGTGGGCGAGGTGGGAGTGTCATGCATCGGTATCAGAATCGCGGCTCGTCGTGACAAGCTTCATCAATACACGAACCACCGATGATTCCGATCACCTGAACGATACAGCCCATGTTGCTACAGGTTCAACAAACACAAACATGGCCGCTGTGGACGTTTCTTGTTTGGCGACGGTGAGGACACTGAGGATGCGGGATGGACACTCAGAAAACTGACATGACATCTATGTACATTGTTCCCCTCTGTGTTGACATCAGGGGGGCCCTCTAGACCACGCCACTGGACAGTTGTGTTCACAGGGGGAATCCCTGCCCATGAATGTCCAACATTCAGGTCTGTTGATGCGAACAAAACTCTCACCACGATTGACGGCAAAACATTGACGATTACCATATTTACGATATTAGATGTATCTGTGATGAATCAATAAAACAATGAAAATAGGGCATCTCTGGTGGTCTGTAAGAGGAATAAGGTTAAACATGTGTATCCTTATTCGGATTAATAAAAAATTAAATTATGTGGCATCCACGGTTGCCCTTATAAGGAAGAAGGTTAAATATGCAAGCAGATGTTGGTAAAAGATGTCCGTATATGTATTAAAACAATATTAAAAGTATTGTCCCATGTACTATATTCAGCATTACACAAATATTAGTTTTTCCAAAATTTCAAATTTAATCCTCATCTATTAATATGGCAGAAACATTTATCAATGTAACCTATATTGAACAAATTAGTGACATTAATATATTTTTTTTAAATTTTCTTTTATTTATTTCTGGCTTCTTTCAAGAATTCTCTACAGCAAACAACATCAGAATGTTTTGCTATGACATGGGAACATCAGTTTTCAATGAATAATTATGTCAGATGGTGTGACAATTTCCTGTCTGAAAATTTGCTGTTCCATCCCAAGGGGAGGTTTGTTATAAATAAATCCCAGGGTTGTAACACTATACATTTTTTGTCCACTCACAGGCCAACTTCATGAATATTCCAATACATTTGACAGCTGTTCAGTTTGTATATATTGGATGTTGTTAGGAAAACAGTATCTGCATGTTGAATATACATGACTACTTTCAATGAAATATGATTATGATCATAATTCTGATTAAAAGATAATATTATTTTTATATTTAAAATTTACCATTTCAGAATATATTTAAAGTAGCACATGAACTATAAAAGTTTGCATTCCAGTACACAATCCTGGTAAAGTACAGACCTTTCGTCGTCTAACATTACTAGCCATACCCAAAGTCCACCCTTAACATGGTGTATACCTTTTCACACACGTCTTTCATTTTTGACACTTTGCATATTATTTTCAAAACACCACCAATTTATGACTTCATACAATCTGCATGTACGTGCAAGATAAAAAGAAATTTGCCTAAAAAATGTATCGCCCCGATAACATACGCGCTCCTTTAAATAGTTCCCATGTCTACTCTAAAATCACTGACCGGGCAGGCTTTAAATAAACACCGCCACAAAATGTCCTTCCCTATAAGGTATTGTTCTCCATATACATATGCTGCCGGAGCTACAATGACCGTATTCGAGTGTCTGAAATCCACACAGATTCGATACTTTCATCCACAACTGTTGCCACCGTCAAGTCTCGACTCGTCGGCGGAATATCGCCAGCTTTCTGGGATACAACAGAGGTTTTTGTTACGAACTCTATGATCGACATGAACAGGAGTAACGAGAGCCGTGGATTCTAATATCTATCCCAGTCTGAACTTTTCCCCGTGTCCCAAGGGGCGGGCTAATTGGTAATTTGTTTTGAAATCGACAAAAATGAAAACAGCTTATTAAAGCTGGAAACAGATTGTGAACTGACAGGGAGATTTGATGATCAGATCCGACATTCTGGAGGGAGACTGGACAGGGGTAGTAATTATGCTACGATTATCGAAATGTTGTTGCGAGGGCTTGTCAATTTATTTCACAATAAATATATAATTTATCCGCAGAGATATTCCGGCTTATGATGGTTTTGTTTCTCTTCCGAGTTGCTGTGTACTTTAGGGTTTTCGTTTTGCAAATTTTGAGATTGAGGCGGATTCAAGGACTAGTGTTAGGCCATTGCGATTTTGTCGCATTTCAGTTGCTTAAAACAAAGATAAAAGCATCTTTAGTGTTGGCTGGGTTCCAGAACAGATTTCTGATGTGAATTCCTGTCAAAGTCTGCCAAGAAACCGAAAGATTGTCCTTCCGAGAATTTCTCTTGATTATCAATAACCCAACAAGAAGAGACATAAACAATTTCCTTATACAGCCAAGTCCTGGCATATTAAATATCCAAATAATACATGTTGTATTTTTCTCACTCATCAAAGAACTGTCGTTCTAAATGTGGAAGTGATTTCTCACTTTCCTATCTTTGTAATCGTGAAGAAAATGTCAGTTTTGACAAAACGTATCCATTTGGCATCTTGACTGATTGAATAATTTATAATTATCAAACTGTTTTCAGAAGAGATCATAGGAACACTAAAACACATAAAATAAAAACGCTAAAGAAACTATATTGATTAAAAACTGGCTGCACGTTTAAGCAGTTGAGAGAACATGCTGTTCGTTAAAATATTTCAAAGTTGAAAATTGTACCTTTTAGTTTTAAAAAACAATAGTGTATCAACACAAAGTAGTGAGTTTTAAATACTGGACATTAATGAAGTTTTGATAGCAATAAAAAAAGAAGTTTTCTGAGGTTTATCATTGAAACTTTACAATGGAATGGAATTAATTAATCTTTTACATTGTAATGGGTGATTTAGAGACATAAAAAGCCTTGGAGCTAATAAATGATGACTTTAGGTTGTAAATGGTGACTTTAGGTTGTAAATGGTGACTTGGTCATATTAAAGGGTGACTTGGATGACCAAGCCAGAGAATTTGCAGAATTAACATAAAACATATTTAATAACAGAAGATGTTTTTCACATAGATTTCTATCCCTGCCATATGAGGAATCCCCATCACCACCTGACCATGACAAAGATCAAATATTAGATTATCATATCAGTAGTTTGTTCCGACATTTCCACGAATGTCACTCATTATTTGCGATCTGTCAAAACCAAACCCACCCATTGTGGAAACCCCTCTACCTGACATCAATATAGCAATAGATCAAACCTCGAACAAAATAACGGAACTGTCCTCCAAAAGAGCTTTTCTTTACAAATTTGTAAAGAGTTTTCTCTCTCTTTCTGTCTCTCTCTGAGTGTGATGCCAAGCCCTTTAGAGGGCTAAAATCTCAGCCCTTAGTCTAACTGGACAATGTGACCTCAAACCGCGGCCCGAAAACACAATATCTGTCTCCCCAAACCAGCGACAATGAGGCGAAGCGATCATACTTACAAATACGCGGTACGACACAGACGGCTGTCCCTGTCGGTACAATACACCAGCGATTCTAATTGGAAAGGGTTTCCTGCAGTTTGCAATAAAGTCCGAAACCATCAAATTGATGTGATTTTTGTGTCATTTAGATATACTGAAAGTACGAGGATCTTTTGGATGACCGTTGTGAGAGGCTATGGGTCTTTTGGATGACCATTGTGAGGCCATATTCTGGACGTGGGTCATTGGAGATGACCGGATGTTAGATATGAATGGTCAGCATACCATGAACAAATGTGAATGGGAATATTAACATTATCAACATTTGCATATAGGATATACTGCAGTAACCTTTTCAACTCGGTATAGACTAATTTGTTTGTTCACAATTACCGTATACATCCAATAGTAACTTTTTCAACAACTCTAGAGAATAGTAAGGACATTCACGATTACAGTATATATAAAATGGTAACTTTTTCAACAAATCTCAATAGAATAATAAATAAATCTGTTCACTATATACTATAGAATATTTAATTTTTCAACAAATCTATTGGAAAACCATTTCCCCACAATTATTTACACAATAATCACTATCACCCATCATATACCATACAATACAGAATCACAAGTTTATCAACAACTCAATATGAACAGAAGATAGAATTCATAATTACAAATATTAAAGAGACGCTACATCATATTTTTTTCCACAAATCTGCAAGCTGATCTTTCCCTCTCCAACAATGGCCACCTCGTCCAATCCTTGTATAAACATCGCGTTTTTTTTATTTCCATCGTGGGTCATGTAACTCACACTGTAGGCGACAGACCGACTGCGACTGAGATCGTACAGAATGCTACTCCGCACACGTAAGGGTACCAATGTGCCGACCCTTGACCTCACAAAGCTGACCATTCACTGCGGATCTTATTTCGGACACGTACAATGGTGCTTTCCCCCTGCCAGTGGGATTAATGCTGGATTTCATTGAACTGCACATCAATATTGCCGTTTCAATGAATTGTCGACAGGAGTCGGTCTGGGGAGTGTCGAAATGTAATCTTGTTGGTCCGCGAACATGCTGGTATGCATTCAGTTCTTCCAGTGGAGAAATCCAGAGCTTAGAAATAAATCATGGAAGAATACATTTGTATTCCCAAATTAACGTGTTAATATGTCAAACGTTTGTACGGATAACATTTCGGCACGAGTACCATGACTATTTCGGCTTCATGTATTAAGATGATATTATTGCTAAATTGTATGTAGATATATCTGTATTATATGTATGTAAACTACTTTAACTTAATTAAAAATATTTTTGCTTTTTTTTAAAAACAAGGGGGGAAAATGTACTGTATAACTCTTTCAATTAATTCAATTTAATATTAAAATCCCTTAAATTAAACCACAATAACTAAAAATCCCTTAAATTCAACTCCAATTTAGACGAGTTCAATGAACTTTCACCTGAATTCATTGAACAAATATATACACATGTCTCTACCAACCGATACAAAAACGCTACTTTCTGCAATAAACTTCAACCAACCAAAAGACAATAAAATCACGCACAAACATAACGACGGCAGTTCGATGTCACAACAGGAAGGGCGAACAGAGTAAATGTTTCGGCAAACTGTCCTTGTCTGTTGACATGTGATGTCCAGTTGTTAAACTGGACCTTGTTAGTATGCTGGTCACCTTTCCAAGCCTGACCACCGGACAAGTAAATTGTCAGGTAAACTCGTTAACTACCTAGGCAGCCAGGTAAAGGTCGACCCTGGTGATTCTCGGCCCAGAGTTCAGTAACTTTTAGTAAACATGGGTTTGGTGTAGAAAATTACAATAGCCAGGGGTTGAACTGTTTTGAGAATTGGATGTTAAGTGAGTCATGTTTTTCTATTTGCTAATGTAATTCAGTTTTAGTCCCAATGTTTGCATTGCACTTGGATTTCCATTAAAAGGTCGAAGAATTACGATTTAAAAAGGAATCAAAAGGTATAAAATCACGTACAAAAATAATTGATAAATTTCATGTTTTGTTTTATTTTGAGACTTACTAGATGTCTGTCTATCCAATATTGGTCACAGAATAAATTATTTTGAAATAGAAAAAAAATATATAAATACTGAATTAAAAGTCGGTTATTAAATATTCAGCTATCTAATAATTCAATTCAACAGGAATAATATCTATAGCCACTGAAACAGAAAAGAAAATACAATTGTTTGAATTGATATACAGGTAGACCTAGAATTATTAAAAATATACCTGAAATGAGTCATCAGGGAAACGATATATCATTCATATAATCCATTGAGTACAAAGCCCCAGTATTGCGTTTCTTTTTTATTTGGGTTATTAGAACAATATTTCCAATTTCGTCAAAGCCTCCCATTCCCAGGGTATACATTGCCACTGATTCCTTTTCTGGCCATTTTCTTTATTACGAATCCAAAATAACATCTACATGTCATGTAGTCATCATGATTGGCCATATTGCTTTTAGTCTTTCTTATCAAAGCAGTCAAATGCGACCTAAAACACTTGAAATGATCAATAAAACATATGATACTTCCCTAAGTACTAATCTTGCCGTCTTATCTCCGTTATACTGCTTTCCACAAGATAGATTACATATTTTCAAGAACTCCCTGATGTTAAATCACTGAAAGAGCTTTTAACATTGGCATCGATATGAAATAGGTTTTCTTTGTTTGATGCTATATTTATGAATTCACTCTCGGAGACCATGAAACGATTACGCCAATTTGGCCTTATCACTTATTCCAATCATATAACGTCTTGATAAGTGGGATGGTATCTTTTTTCATGAAAACTGTCTGAGTACTATGTAATACATCAACAGACATTGTCCCTTAAATAGGGCATCTCAGATTGCCATTAGCATGAAAAAGGTCAATCTTATCCGAAAATATACAAAATTGTTATATCGAATGATTGAGTGATTATGGAGTTTAACATCACTGTGGGAATCTTTCACCCATTTGTGACGAAGTTACATCTAATAAAATACTATGCTTCCATATGCTTATTATACATATATTCTATACATATAAATATGTCAACTTTGAAAATAAAAATGTCAAATTTGGAAGCCTTTAAATACTACATGTATGTGGTATACTAAATTCTACTTCAAATATCTGGTTAGTTTATTGCTACACAAATTATACCTCTCAAACAAGACATATACACTCTAGTATCAAGTTAAGAGGATTTCTTATCAGACTCAAATACGAAGATAATCACTGCGGTATATTTACGCACTCGCTGAAGTTTAATAATTCTAGTTTACGACAGACTGGGTCCAGTATGTACATGTTTTAAGTATTGACTCTGAGTCTGGTCCTGGTCCACGGAATGATCGTAGCGCTACGAGGGTCGTAACTCGCCGTCCACATGTAAAGATTTACGACCCCAGTAGAGCCACAATATTTCTGTGGAACGTGACCCTGTTTGTTATCAACGTGTCTGATATATCTGTCGTTTCACCAAGACTTGCAATAAAACTTTCTTGACATTTATATTGTCAACCTAAAGTGCTTTATGTAGTGATAATGTAAAGTTATTAAATCTGAATAATATTATTTGGTATATCTGTATCAGAAAGAAAACAATTACGAAGAAATCTGCTGTAATCTTTGGGGAATTTGCATGTATCCTAAATTGATATTTATTTTATAAAATTCTTGAAGTTTAAATATTGAGAGACAAAAATGCTGTGGATGGCAGGTTCACTGCAACATTCAGTGCTACAGATGTTTCAGGTTTCCTCCTGCTCTAAACTGACAAGCCGTAAGTGAAAGCATCTTGAAAGTAGCTCTAAATCCCAAATAAAAATATTTAAAAATAAATAAAATAAAAATAAAATAAAAATAGAACTTTAAAGCGAAAATGTTTATGGCTAATAGTAATAGTAACTAATAGTAAAACAATATTTTCTTTGAAACACATCTTCCTTTATCTGCTTGACAAGTCTTTTATATGTCACATGAATAATTAACCAGAACTTTTCATTACATCTGCAACTCCAAGCACCTTTCAAGCACTTTTCCAAGCATAAAGAATGACAATTGTACAAAGATGATGAATAAATGATTATACACCAATATTTCCTGATTGGATAACATGTTTTTTGATTGGTTTTAAATGTATGTGAAAAAAGAAGAGAATAGAACGAGATGATCCCATTGGATGAATTATTTTTGTTCAACCACCATTGAGTTTGTAAAGCTGATATAAAATAAAGAAAATAAGGTACCTAAGCCATCTTCGATAACAATATCTGGTAGCAATGGCTGAATTTTCATGATTGATGAATAAATTATGCATTTGATTTCATAGTAAATAAATTATTTGAGATAACGTTCATTGAGAATATCTACACGCTGGTACCTAGTAGTGGTTAATACACTGGGTTTATTTTTCTGGAGTTTGAATTCTGAACGGTGCATCTGTATCATCGTCAAATAAAGTCATTTTGAAGCAATTTTTATTTATAATTAATAAAACTATAATGAAAAACATGTGATGTACCAGTAATAAAGAAAAAGATAAGTTCATAAAGTTTAGTCTTGAATCATGAAAATGTGAAAATCAATTTTGTCAAATGTAGAATCCACATATGTCACACATTTAAATTCATAAATATGCAACAGCATTCATAATTGAAAGTATTCATTTCTATATTCAATGTTTAGAAAATATGATGAATATATGATTGTATTACTAAACCACTTCCATTTAATTAAGTGCATTGCAACATTCACAATTTGCAGTCTGATGAATCATATTCATGCTTCAGAGAGATCTAGATTTCACTGGAAATGTTTCTTTATATCCTTATCAATACGCACGTTAAAGCAGCCCTACCACTTCATTTCTAATTAAAGGTGCAACTCGTCCTTATCATCATGAGATAGGTTATGCTACAACAATTTCCATTTCAATGGAAAACATTAGTTCACTGATAGGTAATGTAAAAGATATATTGACAATTTTTACTCAATCTCTAAACATCAGGCTTCAAATACATTTTAAATATTAATTTTTAATTTTCTTAGAGGCCTTCCTTCTAGTACATTAAACCTCCTTCCACAAGAAGAAAACTTGTGATAAATTATTCAACATTACTGTCAGTACATATATATATATATACATACATATATCAAAAGTACTAAATGTCACGTAGAATGCTGAGAAAAAAACTGCTCAGGAAAGTAATGTTTAGGAAAATATAATCAGTAATTATGTCAAAATAGATAATTTTCGAAACATTATTTATATTTACTTTAAGGACTGACTTGCAATGTCGCATTGCAAGCATAATAAGGAGGGGGAAAATAACAAAATATTGAAAATACAATGTAATAATAAAAATGGAAATCCATTAAGAAAAGGAAAAGGATCATAATAAAAGTTATATGAATTACCCTTAAATGCTGACCTCTGTATTATGAACAATAATTTATGATCGACATCATATTACATGATGACAATTTTATCAGAAGTGTTCACTTTTCCTTGTTCCCAATATCAGACTGACAAAATAAACATTACTATCAAAAATGAAAAGTCACATTGTACCATTTATGATTAGAATTTCCTTACTTTCCTGACCTGCATTTCACGAAATGGTCATACTGTACATAGTCTAGGCCAAAATCTGCCATGCTTTTACAATAGCAGGAAATTATGTAATCCTTGATATACGCCCAGATTACTGGTACGGCCATTTCATAGAACTACAAGAATCTAGAGCGACACAACTCGCTATCACTGTCACCGAAGGTGAGACTTAAGGTGGACTCATACGGGTCGATTGGTTGTAATGATGCGTTGAATTGCACCATGCGAGCATACATGCAACCAATCAAACTAGACTCATCGTACAACTGATCGACCTGTGTGAGCGAGCCTTTAAACATCACTTAGGTAGCATGTTTGTTCATCAATAAATTACATAGTCAACTTCACTTTTTTTGCTCTTACTTTAAAAAAATAAAATTTAAATATTATTTTTTTATGAGATCTTAGGCTATCAAGACTTGAACACAATTCAAGTAGCATGTTCGCTCCTCAATAAATTACGTAGTCAACAACACTCTCCACTCTACTATATGATTCTCGGTGTTCAGGCCTAATGGCTGCACAGTGTCAACAAGCCTCTCATGGTTTATCTTATCAGTAGGTGTTGAATAAGAGTTTAGCGATAACAGACCAAGCCTGGTGCCATCTTATCGTTTGGCAGCCATCTTGTAGGGCAGCTGAAGGGGTGCGTGTACAGCGATGTCCTTGATAATCCACTGTGAGTGAAATAAACACACTTCACCTGTCATCAATGTGTCAGAGTTAAAGGGGTATGTATATACACATGCTACATTGTATACCCTTGGCATCTCTTCCTTATCCTTAGTTTGACATAATATTATATTCCAAGTATTCGTTATCAGTTGTCTTGAGTAGTCTATAGATGGCTGTAGTGTTTTAAAATGTACCAGGGGTATAGCTACCATAGTTATTTAAGAATTTACTGGAATATTTTTTGCATTCATCGAGGTATGAACGTAAAAAAATATGTGCAAACTGAATGAATCCGCGAAGCGGTTCATACAAAGGTTTGCACATCGGTTTTTACGTTCAAACCTCGATGAATGAAAAAAATATTTCAGTCAATCCTTATAAATAAATAACAACAAATTGATGGGGAATTATTTTATTCAATAGTCTGACATAATGCATCAATGATTTTAGAAGTGGCGCATTGATACTTTGCCGACGTCAAGTATAGATGACGTCATATATGCCACCTAAGAAAATTTCATTCATGGAAGTATGAACACAATGTTTTGGGGTCATGTGGACCAATCAGATTGCCGGATTTACTGGATATTTATTTATTTGGAAATGTTTGTGAGAATCTTTTATATTTCTTTTCCTTAGAAAATTTAAGGCTGGAGCCTTTAAAAATCCTTTAAGTTTTTAGAAAATGCAGTTTTGAAAAATATTAATCATAGGCTAATGACTAGTAATGTTTTATATATGTCAAAGCTATGTACTTGTTTTTGAGTGAGTGAGTGATCATGGAATTTAACGGCGCTGTGAGAATATTTCACCCATTTGTGGCAACATTAGCTTCGGAGCAATATTCCTATGAATTACGAAAATATGTTTGGTATTTACTACACAAAACTACATCAGATAGATCTACAACAACTATTTACGAGCTTCATGAAAATGGCACAACATGGAATCGAGTTTAGTATATTATTTATTATTATTATCTATTGTGATGATTAAATCGGGCAATAGTTTGCTCAGCATTCAATTGGAGTTATCTGGAACACATATGTGAATACAAGCAATAAACGTGTAGAAATACTACGACTGCTTAACACACAACAAAATATTCCCTTTCGATTCTAAATACAGCATCAATAAAACACAGAAGTCAACCATATGTGTGTTGTTATTATATTACCTTAACAGTTGATGTATCCATTAACAGATATATAAGTATATATGGTGAAATTAAACCACTTTGAGACTCGCTATCTTGATGTGAAAGTACATGACCTAAAAATATCTAGAATGCTTTTATGAATTATTAGAGCATTTATTTACATTTTGTTTGGTGTATACATTTCGTAAACATTGAGTGCTTACTCGCAATCTGCAGATTGAAGTAGCTATGGCATGCTTTAAAGATACATCGGTCACACCGAATCTCCCAAACTTCATCACCAATCCATCTTTATTACATAACCTCCATTGTTCATAAAGCAATTACGATATGGACGCTTTGAAACCATGGACAAAAATAGCATATTTTCCATAGAAGTGGGTATTCATATGAAAGCTAATTTCCTCCTCTTTCATATGAATGGCCACACTTAGTAGATACCCAGTAACAATCAGACACAATTCTCGTTCCCGACATAACAATCAGCCACAATTCTTGTCCTTATCACCTTTGCGTACCTGCAGTTCATTACCTAATCCTCTATTGTTTAGTCACACTCTCCGAGGTGTAACTTTTCTCAGCTGCTGGGGTGCTTGGGGTGGATCGGGTGTGAACGGACCTTTGTTAACAGGAAACCAGGGTGCCGACAGCTTGGTTATTATACAGTAATAATCTTTCCACACTCGCATTCTTATCAAAAACTGGGGAGGGTATGCTGATTATCAGATCAAGGGTATGGAACTTCGTGACCTGACCTTGGCTAAGATGAAAGGTACAAGAAATCCATTTATGACAGACCAAGACTGTGGATGAATTAATTAATGTACAAACATTTTAAGAAGTTTGAGAAAAAAAACATAAATTATTAAGTAACACCAGACTGTAGGTGTACTATTTCATGGATAATTTCTTTTCTCCAAATAACTTATGGAAATATGATATAATTAATAACCATGATAAACAAAAATGTATAAGTATTCATATTAACATGATTAACTTCATGTAAGGGCTATGGCGCAGTTTGGTGCTATATAAATGTTCATATATTATTATTTACTTTTATCATATGAAATATATAAACGATAAACCTTGCTAATAAAAGGTGGCATCATTCTGTAGTTTGAAAGACATTTATTAAAAAGTGAGGTGGAAAATTACATGTCTGCATTGCTGAACTTCAAATTCAGTATGAGTATTTACAAAATTGCGTGTTTATTGATATTTTTTTCAGTCTATTATACATGGGCATGTGTCAACTGAATACATGTACAAGTAGTCAATATATTGCAATGAATAGACATTAACACCAAGTAATAATTCAATTATATGCCATGTTTTACAGTTTTGAAACACTCAGCATGTAAATTAATGAAATAAGAATTATGTGATGAACCACGTGTAAAAGGTTTTTTGTTTTTATCAAATATGATGGAAAATCAACTATGACAGTTTTTCATTTATATTCAAAACAGGAATGCAACATTTTCATTTATTTGGTAATGACTTTTTTTAAATAATAAAAAATACAATCCCCTGTGAGAAATGTACATACAATGTACAATACAAATTCACGTGCACGCAACACAATTATTTTATTTCAACTTTGGTGAAAACAGCTGAAATAGTTTCCTCTAAGACGAGAACATGTTTTGTAGTCCATGTAATAGAAAATGTCTACAAGTAATTGCTGAAGCCAGAAACTGTGAATATGTAAGATAAAACTGGAAATATGTATTCCCCCTAGAGAACAATTCAACATCCTATGACATGCCTGGGTAAAATGTCCCTCATACCAGACACGTTAATTACGAACAAACTTTATACTTCAATTCCCACGATGGAACATTTTATCTGAAAGTACCGCGAAGAAAATTCTCTGTGCATGTTCCGAAACGGTTCCTTTTCCTGCAAATGCGATAAAAACGAAAATCCTCAAAAACGACGCGCAAACCGAAATTCTCTTCATCCTCCATGCTGATAAAGTTATCACAATTCCAAACTCTTTCCAACCTGCTTATCTTAATACCAAAAACGACTGTGCTTCTTATGCAGCCTATCTGGAAACTTTATCGCCTTTACTTCTCGAATTAGGAAAGAAAATATATTCGTGAAGCTCTCCAGGGAGGGATTGAAAGACCATCACCGCTGTACATCGAGGGTTTAATGTATGAAACATCCATCAAATTCACCTGCCTCTGGTACGTGGGTTCGTCAGTTGAGATGACCCCCATCTGAAGAGCATAAACATGTTGGATAGTGCTGCCAATTCCTTGCACCTGTTCCGTGGGTTTGAATACACCTCCCACATTTAACAAATTTATGCTTATACATATTTGAAATTATTTGTATTAAATGTAATATTTATCCAAATAATATTTTCTAAATTACAATTAAAAAACCAAAATGTTTTGAATGTGATGATTTAGATTAGATTTATTAAAAAAAAAAATCAAAACTTTGTCTTGCTCCTGAAATGTCTTTCAAATTTTTTTTCTAAATATTGTGAAATTGTTAGTAATGTATTGCACACTATTTCATCAGTTAATCTTGCAATCATTTACTTACACTGGGATGAAAACCCTTGATATCTTTGATATTTAGCTGTGTCCATAAGATCCACAAGAGTTTAACATTGCTGCTGGAATCTTTCACCCATAGTCCCACAAAACATGGTTGATACCAACACTTATAGACATTGCATTCCATTATCTGACGAAGGAAAGATACCAGAACGCACACGGTGGGATTCAAACTCAGAACCTTTCAATTTTATAGTCCAACATGCAACCCATTGGCCTCTAGCCACCACTAAAATCAATGTTATAAGAGTTTATACTGTAGCTCTCTCAAGTGTCATTGATAAGTAGATACATAATTAAATATCTGTGGACTAGGATGGTATCAGGTTTAACCTTGTAGGTCCCATATAAACAGATATCCTAGGTGTTAAACACCTCTGTGCCATTTCAAATGGCGACATTTATGACATTTATTGTGGGCCTGGTGTCTCTTCTCAAGAATGACATACTTTAAGAAACCAATTTATTATCTTGAGAATGCACAAATTTCTAAAGTTTAATACATGTTTTCATGTACATATATATTTTACAGTGTTTCCTAATATATTTGTTTCCATATACCGGTACCAGTATTTTGTATTTTCATACCTATATTTTGTGTTTCAATAGACATGTATACATGATATTTTGTTTTTTTCCATATATATTTATTGTTTCCATATACATTTTGTGTTTTAATATATATGTAGTTTGAATTTCCATATATATTTTTCTTTCTATATAAGTTTTACATTTCCATGTAGTGTTTCCAAATACTAGTATATATTTTATCCATATATGTTTTACATTTCCATATATATTTTGAGCTTCTATATTGTGATACTATGCCTCACTAAAACGATGTGAATATATGTCCTACAAAAACCAACTTTTGGTAGGTTTTGGCAAAATGTCTGCAAACCCTCGCCCCACAAACATAAAACAAAAACAAGGCACTGAGAAAACATAAACATGTCTCCACAATCACTGATAAAACAAGCACCTGTTTTGAGATGCCTCGCCGTACACACATGACCCATTCAGTGATTTTTATCTATTCTCAAGCCTGTTCCCCTCACATCTTCAGAGGAGCTTTCATATTAAATGCCAACACGCAGGATGAAAATCAGACCAAATTCTGTTTGAATTTCACCACAAAACCCTGTGGTGTGGGTACTTAAATGAATCAGAATCTTTCAATGGTTTCAATGAACTACCCCATGTTGCAATTCTTTTCAAATTTTGAAAAAGATAAATTTCAAATTTTGTGCAAAGAGAATAATGATGTTCACAGACCGTGAGACATCAAACACCTGCTCAAATGATGATAATGTTATCTATGATGTGATCGCATGGAGGGATTTTATCAACTTTGACCTGTTTACCATAAATATACCAAGACGTGATGCCAGTACCTTTGTATATTGTAGATAAATCTACATAGGATAAGTCCATCTTTGTCCCATTTTTACTTTGAAGGTTCCACAAGGTTGTTACTTTTTAATGAGTTTGTAGGAACTTGGTTAAGTCCTTGAGATATAGAAGCGGTAACCTTTCTGGTGAGTTACTTTAAGTAAAAAGGAACCTCTTTTCCTCACCACATTTGTTAACATTTTACGATATTTGCCAACATCTCACAGTGACCTTTCAACACGTAATTACAAACCCGGATCCTTCCTTATCCCTGAAAGCTGTTCCAATAGAATTCCCAACCCTCCTTTTAACAACCCTCGGATACAAAAACAAATGATCGCCTCCGAAACTCAGACCGTACAAGAAAATGCGTAATACCTGTTAACGACGTCGCAAATAAACAAGGATACGTTCCGACACCTGCCTGTCGACACACGACGGTGTGACGACACCACGATGTTGAAGATGTTGGTGCGGGTAAATATGACAGTCGGCAAAGTGAACAGCCATATGAAAACCCGAGGTGTTGACCTTTATCTGATGAGTTCGGTCATTCCGTCCCACTTGACTTTGTTCATACACCATCCATCCATGTTAGTATTTGTTCAACAATGTCAACCAACAATTTTCCTCGTGTAGCAGTGCACAATTCGTTTGTTATTGGTTTTGCCATCTGGAGGGATCATTTCTATTTTTGAAATATCGGTGCAAATAATATTCATATAAATTACACGGAATTTGCCATGTTTTTGTTGTTGTTGTTGCTGCTATTGTTATTGTATTTTTAGTTGTTGTTGTTATTGTTGTTGTGAACATTAACATTAATATAAATATATATTAAATTAAATATTAATCTACTAATTAGTAATAATAATGTGTGCAATACATTTATTGTTAACCTATACATTTATTAATGATAATAACAAGTAAATATTCGTTAAAATTGGATAAAAAGTAGGAAAATCATGATTTTTTCGTTCATTTACTGTTGGAACTTTTAAAAGCTTATTTTCCATTGCATTTCAGTGATAACCAAGAGGAAAACCCAGAACACATAGGTTTTATAACACAACTGACAATCCTCTTGTGACAATGTATGGTAGGAGCCATATATAATTACATAGGTACTCGAACATGATGACTTCAGATTACGTAAACAAATAACTACATCCCAAACATGTCTTCATTTCAACCTGATCATTGTTGAGAAGCTAGATACAATGTACCAGTAAATCATGACAAGATTTGAACTCAAATTTCCATGTAAACTTTAACTTTATTTAACACATCCATAAATATTCAATTATTTTTTAGATTACTGCAATCCACCAAATACGTCACACTATCCCCCTGGTAGATTTACCACAATCCTCAGCAACCAATGCACTCGTATCTTGCACGATCCAGTCAAATCTAAATTAATTATTTCGTCTACAATGAGGGGGAAAGCATATCTGATAATGTCGTATTCCACGAAATCACAAAACAGTCTCCGCCAAAAGATCGGCAAAACACAAAGGTAGTCGTGGTCGTGGGTGAAAGAATTGCATGCAAAATTCATGACACACCGAATGACACCGACACATGATTACTACGAGAATAGGGACCTGTATAATTCACACGGGGACTCTGCGTAGTTGATGAAACGTTAACATGTGAATATACACGCGATTCTCGATAATGACATTTCAACTCCACCGCCGATCGCTTCGAATTTGATACTTCACCTGAATCCCAAGACGCAGCCATTAGAAAGAAATTTAAAGGGCTGCGCATACAAATTTAAATTTGAAATTGGTCTTAATTGATCATAAAATATTGATCTTCGTAGATCTTTTGAAGGAACGTATCCTAGTTTATTCTCGATCATAGCGTTATAACAATAGCAAAGCATATTCAAAAGTTCCATTGATATAATCTCGCAAAAATGCATACAAAACAAACCTGGCTGAATCATGGGATATAGACCAGATTCATATCACATGACCAGGTAATATCAATATGTGACTAACCACTATCGTATTTTTCCCATATGTTTTTTTTTGTGTGTGAACATCGATAAAGACTTTGCCTCATTACACACTTTTAATATATGTATTATACCATAATAACTTCTATAAACTCCCCACTCAGAAAGATATATAGGTAATCGTGAGTTAACCCCTTTGTGTCTACGATCGTATTCAGTCTCTCAATAGATAGCATTATATATAATCTCTCAATAGATAGAATACGAGCAAAACATTATTGGAGGGACAATGATCGTATTTGTACACAAGTAGTCATACTTTGAGACTGTCTTAAAGCTCCCCTCAACAGACTGTGATATTTGGTCTTGTTTAACTCTCGCCATGCTGGAGGCAACCGAAGATGCCTTAAAGAGTGGTGCCTGTGCCAAATCCAGCAAGAGGGTTAACCTTCTTTCTCCTACAAACATCGATAGATGCCCAGATAGAGTAGTAATTTTGATAGTTCTTCCACATAGGTTAAATGACCACATCATCCGTTCTAGCACACCTAGACTATAAATCAGTCCCAATTTAAAGGGCTACACTCCCAATTGCTGCACCCAATGACTTTGATCCAGTCTGATTTAAAGACATACACCCTCAATGACTCCATATTACTGTGTATAAATTAAAATGGCATGCCACCTATGGTGTGCATTATGTGTACAGTGCATACCTGTTGTTATTAACCCTCTCCATGCTGGAATAGGCACAGTTACGCCTTTTATAGCATATCTGGTTGCCTCTAGCATGGAGAGGGTTAATGAAGGTCCTTAACCTTCTACAAACTGGTGGCAATGATAATTGTCCAAAAAGACAGTAATACTTTTATAGATTTACACTATTTTGGACAAAATATCATATTCTTATAACAGGAAATTGACCATCCTTCCCCCTTTAACACATAAACCCAGATTAACCCTTGAATCCCAGTTTACTTAAAAGTATCACAGCAGTAAGGGGGTTAAAAAGGTTGTCCAACAATATTTCAATAGATAGTATTATGTTTTTAATAACACAATTTTGAAGAATTATGCCATGATTGTATACAAAGGCCACAGACCTTTGGAGAACAGTTCAAACATGATAACAGCCGCTCATGAGTAATGCGTGGTTAAGCGTGATTGAAATTCGGGTATAAAGGACCCGAGCCTCACCTGAACACTTCGGTGATCATGATGTCCCTATTCATGTTTTATCTGAACTCCATGGGACAAATTTGAATAATTCAGGGTACAGAATCGTACCTCTCGTGAATACTGCCGAGCCAGATACGCTTTGAATCATCTCAATATGCGTACAAAGCTTTTACATCACGAGCCAGGAAATTAACAGCAGTTCTTTTGTTATTCATGTACCTGAACTAGTTGTCAAGAAAATAGTCTCCACTCGGTGCAATAGTATCTGCATTAATAGCATAAAATTCTGTTGCGTATGTAAATATAATCGTACATTTGCATTGTGATGGTGAAGAAATGGAACATAATTATCACATCAATGGTGATAACGTACAAAACCTTATTAGGTTTTGAATTGGTTGTGAATAAAGTTATTATTGTGTCAGTTTTTAAATAAGTCTATTATTATTAAACTTTTAATAAGTCGGGTGATATCGCAGGTCGTACAATTTGAAATTGACACACATTACATTTACAGATAGATTTCCGCACAAAGACCAATAGAGTTCTTTGATTGATATAAGTTTGTGTTTTAAGTTATTCTCAACAAAATAAGTTGGTTATTTTGTGGTGATATATTAAGTTTATGGTGGGTAGGAACCTGAAATAACTTGGCAATATGGTCAGAAATTATAATTTTCTCCTGTATGTTAACACAGAGTTACGACTCTTGTAGCACTACCATCGTTATGTGGAATGGCACCCTGGACTTTGGGAATGTTTTTTTCGTACGCTTTAAATTATGTTGATTAACACCCTTGTTTTC
Source organism: Lepetodrilus fucensis (assembly GCA_032361325.1). Classification (NCBI taxonomy): domain Eukaryota; kingdom Metazoa; phylum Mollusca; class Gastropoda; order Lepetellida; family Lepetodrilidae; genus Lepetodrilus; species Lepetodrilus fucensis. The sequence goes on along the minus strand of JAUTBV010024456.1, from coordinate 8,079 downwards.
ATCTGCAAGGGTGTTAATCAACATGATTGTAGTGCTACAAGAGTCATAACTATGTGTTAACATACAGGAGATACGACTCTCGTAGAGCTACAACCATTCTGCAGAACAAGGGCCCGATCTCAAGGATGACAAATATTAAACTTTTATCCTAACTTTTCTGACTCCAATTATCATGCTAGACCGATGCTGAAGTGATGCTGGGCCTCAGAATTGGATTCAAACTCAGTGATATCAGCTTTGGCGTCCAACCTTTGAAGTAAAGCATGAATCGATATTCCTCTTTCGCCAATTACCTCGACAAACTGAGTTAAAACTTTGGGGGAAAATGAAATCTTGGATAAACAGGCAATTCATATGCCAGATCACTTTAGCAATATATCAGGGTGTAGCCAATCAAGATAGCATCCCAATTCTTTTTCTCATCAACTTCCACATATCGGATCTCAAACAATCTCCCCCTTTCCGACCTCATTCTACATTTAAAGTCACGATCCACTGATATGACTCGCACATCTTTTACATTAAAATGCACGATACCAGAGGTTTGCACCTCTGAACACATCTATAGTAAACAAACTCTTTCCATACCAAAAAAACATGAAATTACAATCGGAATTATAGTTTTCCCTATGGCAGAATAAGAACAGCATGTCTAGTGTGAGGGCTTACGTCCTAATAACCTTGAGATTAGAATATGTAAACAATTCTCATTGGATACTTATGAGGATAGTTAGTTATCACAACATAGGGCTTTATATATCTTGTATTACAGATTTGTGGATATCTATCTGGATTCGAGTCATAATAGTCTATTATCTACGTCTTTAAAGCTCGATAGCAAGGTGTTGCCGTTACAATTCTCTACTGACCTATTTACATGCTGGACATAGAAATCTATCAGCAGTCATTCATCCGATAAATTTATGTAATTGCATGCCGACACTCGAAGTTACGTACAATGAAATCCGCGAATTAAAGGTAGTCTCCTTGTCCGAATCCACTGAAATGAATCGGCAAAGAATAATGGGACAAAACTTTAATCATGACATGTGCCTTTAAATTATTCAAGCATTTCATGTAATGTTTATATCCTATGCAATAATCTACAATGTTAACCCTCTCTCAGTAAGATGTGTCAGTAGTTGTTCTACATGATGTCTACATGTTGTTTCCAGTATTGAAAGGGTTAATACAGTGACATGTTACATATTCATTTTTCACCTGAATCCTTCTTTAAACATGATAAATATTACATTGGAACATCCCACTTTGTCAATACATTGGACCCGCCTCATGTTTAACATTAATATTATCAGGACTAATTGGATTGTATAGGATACAACGTATTACAAGACTAAAATTCAGAATGGTGTTACAAAGAATGATCACTGCAAGAGTTCTAACTCTGTTATAATAATTTTAATTTAAATAATAATAATAACAATAATAATAATATTAATATAATAATAATAATAACAATAACAATAATAATAATGTACTTATAAAGCACCTGATATTTATCTAAAGTTGCTCAGTGGTGCTTTCAATAGAAATACAATAGAGATACTACAAGCATGGTTCAACTCTCATAGGCCTACGATAATTTTGTGAAATGGGACCCATGACAAAAGATATTAAATTTAATCATTATCACTAATAGCTTAAATACACATACTCATATTTAAACTTCATGCTTTAATGTGCTCCTATGATGTGTAGTTACATTAATTTTTAAAGTGCTCTACCCATGCTTTGCCGTGGAATGCATATTGAAGAGACCAAAAGAGAGAGTAAAGCTTATATAAATATTCACTCATGCCACAACGCAGATAAACAGATCAAGAAAAGCCTCTATATACTGATAGCGGATACCACTTACATAATTGGTTCAATTTAAATCTGGGATTTGATCTACACCCGGTCTACCTACGAGCACTCGACCCTACCCCCACACCCTACCCCAACCCTCTCTCACCCCTGTCTTTTCTATATCCCTCTACACACTTCTCATCTCAATAGGGTTTAACCACAAGAGCTGCTTTTCAAAACACTCTCATGTTCTCGGGCGTCAAAAATAAACATTTGCTTACGCATAACATGATATTTCAAAATACAGATATCGAAAGGCCTCCTAGTGGGGGAAAGCACTCGTCTTCTTAAACCAAATCTGGTTTTACCTTGAATATAATATTACATGTTTTTTACGTGATTCTCCATTGAACGCATTGTGTATTTATGTAATGAGGATTATCAGGTCATCAAAATGTCGCGCGAGTAAATATCGAAACGATGTCCAGGTATACAAGGGGTAGAACTCTTCTCTTGCTTCAAGCACATAGTGGATATTTACCTATGTAGACTTGTATCAATAGATAAACAAACGTATGTGGTCCAGCGATACTTCATAGGATCGGAATAATACAATTATTGAGATTCATCCTTTTTCTAATTTCAGAGAGAGAAAAATGGTATATTCTTAATTGTCTAAACTTCAACAGTGAGGATTTTAGTTATATACCTCCCAACACATACTCAACATGTACAAAAGTTACGTACATTTGTTTTTTTTGCATTTAATATTTTTTTAAATAATAATTTGTATTATGCTAAACTCCATGTGCAAGGTACGTGCTTAATGCACTATATCAATTATCCAATCATTTAATGCAACAGAGGTTTTAACTTTAGGAAGAAGTACTTTGTCTAAATAAAAAAAAATGCATTTACATTCAACGCAATTAAATTAAATTGCAATATATTACATCTAAACATTTTATAAATTACAAATCCTATTTCCCCATGTTTCCCTACCACAACACAATCTATATTATACACTGACACCAGAGAATAACGAAAAACTCATTAATTTGAAACAGAGACCTCTGATTATTTTTTTCAAGAACACAACTGTTGAATATTTAATTATATATTTTCCCTCAATATAACACCAGTATTGGGAACCAAAAACAAAAAACAAAACAGGATTTACGTTTTGAAATTGATACCAACAGGGTGATAATCTTAACATGCTTAACACCGATGCATTTCGACACTTAACTGTCTGTTTTTCGACACTAACTGACTGTTTCCACTCGGGTGCATTCTCCATGAGTGTCGAGGTTTCAGAAAAGATGGGTATGCGGCTTTAACAAAGGGATGACCACTGTACATTTAAAGCTACACAGACATGGCTTGAGGCTGTCTACTAACATGCCCATTGCAGATCAATATGAAGGACATATGACAGCATACAAGGGAAGTCACTCAACTAATTAAATAAGCCATTAACGTATCTCTTTAAGCTATTTTCCTTACGATAATGTCAAGAAATTGGAGATGTGTTGGCGTGCATATATTACTCCTTTTTGAAGTCTTTCTGCTACATGGAGTCTGCGTTAGTGGAGCTGGCTGCTATTTTAACATGGTATGTTAAGTGAAAAAGGGTTGTAGTATAAGACAAAGGCTTTAGGATCGCTGTAAAATGTCTCGAATGTTTGAGACGTGTTGGTTCCACACATCCAAATTGATAGCTAATTCTCTGTAAATATAAAAGAAGAAATGTCTGTATGACTACATCCTGTCTGATTCGTCTGATTCCCTACATCTGTTCAGATTCACCTGTCTGACTGTGTTTCTGTCTGCTCTGACTGCATCTGTCTGTCGTATCTCACTCCTCATGTCTGTCTGTCTATGTCTCTAATTGTCTGTCTTAGTTCACAATCGTTCAAATCCTCCCATTAGCTTACTTCAATTCATCTGTCAGACTTCATGTTTGTTTGTGGTTTGATTATGTATATTTTTCATTTTATCAAATGTCATCTGCATTTTTGTTGATTCCATTTTTCTGTCTTTTTCTTAACAATGTCTGAATGTTTCTTTTTATGTTTGTCTGACTTCATCTGACTGTCTGCATGTTTGTTTATGTCTGTCTGACAGTCAACTGTCTGTCTGACTCTATCTGTCTGTCTACCAATGTATGTCTTCTATGTCTGTCAATCTATATATGATTTTATCTGTATCTATCTGTCTGTCTGTGTCTGATTCCATCTGTCTGTTTGTCTGTCTGTCTGTCTGAAGGTTCAGCTATGTCTGTCCATCTGATTCAATGTTTAGTTAAGTCTGTCTGTCTTGTGTCTGTCTCAGTGTCTGTTGTTTAGACTGTCTGATAATCTGTCTGTCAGCATTGACACATTTCCTCTCTCATGTTTTTCTCTCTCCCAAAAATACTAATAGATTAATTAAAATTTGGCCTTCACGTCTCTATGTTATATCTCACCAAGCATGGAACAT
>JAUTBV010024345.1:0-21571 GCA_032361325.1 Lepetodrilus fucensis | reverse complement strand
CTACCGAATGAGCCAAAGGGGTAACCCCTCTGGCCGAGACCAGTAGGAGCATCTTATATCACACCCGGCTACATACATATGCCGTAGTTAGCTTTAGATGGGATCGGGACTTTTCTTCCACTTTCCAATATCATTATTGAAAACACTTGATTCTTGGGATTATTTTATTATTTGAATCTCAGATCTGTATTGTCACATGAAAGATATCTGCTTACATTTAGCAACAAATTAGAGCTATATTTCCTGTAGCTCGAGATTCCCCTAGCCTTCCTTGCTGACCATAAGAGATGTCTTATATGAGTATGGTTAGCAGGGAAGGCTAGATAAATCTCAAGCTATACTTCCGGTAGCAATACTTTATTTTATTTTCCAGCTTCATTCGCGAGAAAGTTGGTTAAAGGAAGGACGAGCTGTGCGGGTAAGTCGAGGAAATCTGATTGTTAGAAATAAACAGAAAACAATCCATTCATGGGCAGCGAGTGTAGGATAAAGCATTGATAGCACTGTTGACCAAAGTTAAATCCAGTTGGATGGTCCCTGGTATCTTTTTGGTGGTGAACAGTGCCAGACAACTTCAATATAGTCAATAAAATTATGTTACATTGTAAATCACTGACTCACTAATTTTGTATGCATTTTGTTGCAGTTGCGAGAAGAGCCATACAAAATGGTCAAATCAAGGCCAAAATGGGTATGTTCAGGGTCTTTGATCTCTGTCAGTTGGCTATTCATACAACAGATATAATACGTCTTGGCACTTGTAGTATTTATGCATCTGGGTTGCAATATTAATTTCTGTTTAATTTATTTGTGAGCTGCTTCTTGGGTTAAACAAGTCATAGATGTTTATAGTAATGAATATAGCAGACTTTCACGAAGCTCTAGGTAGTGCTCCTTTCGAGCTGTTCTGTTTGTACTTTCTGTCTGAGACATGTGCAGTTACACTGTGCGGTGTTGATCCTTTGTAACTGTGCATGTCTTGGACAGAAAGTACAGACAGAACAGCTAAAAAGGAGCACTACCCTAGTATTCACTAAGAGACCATGGTGTCCTCATCGAGATAGATAGGAGATTGCAATGATCTCTTTGTGGATACAAACACTTTCATGAAAGGGTGCCCTGGTATTTCAACTCCTACATCATAGAATTTCAACAACACAGTAATGTCTCTATAAATGTCACTCTCTGCCGCTTGACAGAAGCAGCCCAAGTTGAATCCAGAGGCACTTGACCTTGAACTTTTTGGTGTCTGGCAGACGGAGAAATACATCCCTGACCCAGCTATTGATGTAAGTTATACTGGTTACATCTGTCACAAGACTGGTTACATCTGTCACAAGACTGGTTACATGTCACAAGACTGGTTACATCTGTCACAAGACTGGTTACATCTGTCACGAGACTGGTTACATCTGTCACAAGACTAGTTACATCTGTCACAAGACTAATTCTATAAACATTTTGAGTAACTTTCTTTCATTCACACACTATTGACATGGTATTACTGCAATGATGCTACAACAATATACGACTAACTTTTACAGCACAATGTACAACTATTAGTTGCCTGTGAAGCTAATTTTTCAATTATTTTAATTAGAAATAGAAGGAATGTGGGAAGTTGAATATGTTATCAGTCACATTATTTGGGAGGACATTTTGGATACTCATTTTGGATACCCACCACTGTAAACTAATTCACAGTTGTATAAATTATTATTTACAGGGTAGGATTCCTCGAAATGGTTACGGCAATTTGGAACTATTCAAGCCATGGATGCTACCAGAAGGCACATTCCACCTACAAGGTATTCCCGAGTTCAAATCCCACTCCGGCATCTCTGATATTGATATTGATAAGATGCGTTATCTATAGAGTGGGGAAAATAAAATAAAAGCTATCCACGACTACTTTCCTATCCTTCCCCTATTACATTACGTTGCTCCAGCTGGCAAATGGCTTAGTTTAAACATACAGTAGACCTTGCTTATAAAGTACTCATTGGGACCGGCTATTTTTGTCCGTTATATGCAAAGTCTTTTATACTGTTGGGAACAACCTGCAAATGGTACCCTGGTAGCAGAATGAGTTGTCTTTCCCTGTGTATTGCTATTCTTCACATTCTAATAATTGTTATCTCAATACAAGTTCTTCATATGTAGGGTTTCCGGGACTACACAGGATTGGCAAGAAGCTGGGCATGGACTGCGTACCCGCCATGGTGGGATGGGAGGCACATAGCGGGTTTTCTCATCCTCTGTAAGTTTTAGCAGATTTTCTCATCTGTAAGTTTCAGCAGATTTTCTCATCCTCTGTAAGTTTCAGCCGATTTTCTCATCCTCTGTAAGTTTCAGCCGATTTTCTCATCCTCTGTAAGTGTCAGCAGATTTTCTCATCCTCTGTAAGTTTCAGCAGATTTTCTCATCCTCTGTAAGTTTTAGCAGATTTTCTCATCCTCTGTAAGTTTTAGCAGATTTTCTCATCCTCTGTAAGTTTTAACGGATTTTTTCATCCTTATTTTCTCATCTGTAAGTTTCAGCAGGTGTTCTCATCCTCTGTAAGCTTCAGAGTCTGCGTCAAATATCTCCACTTTTAAAATTAACTTATTGCTCTCGATGTTGTAACAAAGTTGTGATCTTTGTACATAATCTACGTGAAGTAGATGTTGCTTATGTTAAATGTCAATGTTCAAGGTCATAATATTCTTGTTGTATAAATATATTTGACATTAATTCAGATTTGTTTTTCATTTCTAGGATTGATGGGTGGATTATTTGCACAGAAAACAAAGATATTCTGATTGCAGCCTGGGATGAAGATCAGGAAATTCAGAGAGAGAAAGAGAAGGAGGTAAAATATTAGTTACTTTAGAATAGAATCTGTCATGGTGGCTTATAGCTATAGAGCCATTTCCATTTGAACACGGTCAATACAATTCCTAACTACTAAGATTATTTTATAGATCAAAAATTGAAATATATTATGAAACCTGGGATTTTTCTTGTAAATTTTGTACAATGGAGTTTCAAATATGCACATGAGCAACTGTCCAAGGTGTTTTAGCGTTAATAATGCATGTTTATCATTTACAACTAAAGTATTCCGTGATGATAAGCATTTTAATTATTGGTATACATGTACTATAATGTGTTATTCTGCGTAGATTCAAAACTAATTGTTTTCTCATGTTGTCATTGTCTCTTGTAGAAACGAGAAAAGCAAGCACTAGGGAACTGGAAGCTCTTGACTAGGTCGCTACTTATCAAAGAGAGGCTCAAGAAGAGATTCAACTTGAAGGTGAGTTGGATAAGCGTTCTTCTAAACAATCTATTAAATATGAAACAAATAATAATATAAAACAAAAATGATATTTTTAATAATCTGGAGCATATATGTTAATGTTCAGTCATTTTATATTGAAAAATCACTTACGAGTAGATGACCATACATGGATACAATACAGGGGCCTGTTCCGCAGAACAATCTTAACGTTACGAGAGTCGCAAGTCCTGTACGTTAACATGGAGTTGCCGAGGGTTACGACTCTCGTAGCGCTACGATTGTTGTGGAACTGGAGCCATATTCAGATTTACAGGCTCGGGGCTCTGGACTAACATATGCCCCACGTACAGGGGCAAGTTAAATTACTTTTTAACAACCTACTTTTTAACATTTTGCACCTTTGATGCCTTTGCTACTTGCCCTGACTTGCCCTGCAGGCTATGGCTAGTATATAGCAAGCGCAGAATTCTGATTGGTGTATTTTTCTTTATTCATTGTGTTGCCAGGAACCGGAACAGGAAGTAGCAGCTGACGTGAAGACGGACGGAGAGAAAGCATGTGATGTGGAGAAGGCGTGGCCTGTCAATCGTCTCGATAAAAACACTGCGGTATCCGAACATCTTGAGACGATGTGAGACTAGAACTTGCTGGAACAATGACTTGTATATTGAAAGAAGAACATGTACAATCTTCTGGAAGAAATTTTTATGCAACATAAGTCTGTGATAACAAAAGTGAAGATTTATTCAAATTGATGATGAATTCTGAAACAAGCTTTAATAAACCATTCCTAAATCTACAATCTTCCTTGTTACTGCCAATATTAAATGTACCGGGTAAGTGTACCTCCAACAGTCGTTGTTGTGTGCCATCTAAATGTAAGCAGTGCTATGCATTGCAAGTGTAAGCAATCCATATCGTCCTATCCAAATGGAAGATGTTAAGACTGAGATTATTGACCTTTAACACAAGCACTGCTATTTAGTTAAATAGTTAAATAGTGGATTTGACCTTTATCCAGGCATGGCAAAGGACAATTGTAATTTCAGCAGAAAACAAACCTTGGTCCCAAGTCATTTCCAGGGCAAATAAATCGGTGGATATTTGCCATGCCTGGTCTACCACATATTGCCAGGTTGTGAACGGAATGAAAAGCACTACACTTTGCATCATGTTCCCAGATTAGAAAGTGACAACACTTCATGTTTATAGGTCAATGATTTAATAGTGAAAACCTCCACCATCAATATGGCACAGATACATATCCAAATTATACTCGTTCCAATGAACATGATGATGTCTTAACAATATTATCACACAGTCACACATATCACTCAGTATGGCAGCCTTATGCTAAAGCATCCATTAAGTACAACATATACAATTGGTATCAGTTAATAGGAAAACTATGCTGATGGTAAGTAAAAAAGGAATACCGGTAGTGAATAATAATCTTTAATATGCTTATGTATCAACTTCATATGTACACTCGTACAAAAGGTTAACATTTTGGTTAAATTCTCACAATTTTTTTCTCTCATGAATTTATAGAGATCATGAAACGGTTACCTTGGTTAACTCTTTGCTAAGATTGATTGAAATAGTGTTTTACATCACAGCGAGAATAGTTTACCGATACGTAACAATCTTTGCTAAGAATATATAAATATATAAACAATTAACCAAGAACATAAGCAAGGATCGAGTTAGAAAACATTCATGCAGGAAATTGCAGAAATATATTTGTATTAACAGTGCATTTTAAATGTATTTAGTCAGATTTTTGTCTTCTCTTTGCTTATCTTGACTTTTTCCTTTTCTTTTTCAAGCCATATCTCCATATCCTGAAACATTAATTTCATAAATACATTTTATTCTTCACCATCCACAATCCTCAGTCATCATGGTCATAGAAACTTTGCGAAATCTTAGATAAGAAATACATGTTCACCAAAACAATGCTAAATGGTAGGTTTACATTATGGACTTATGGTCATGCCACTACAAATCAAATTGCTGGTAATATTAAATTTAAGAAATAGAATTCTACATAATTTCTGATCAGATTTAACTATTGATTGTCTATTCTACTTATAATAATTGAATATAAGACACTAAAAGTGTTTAGATTTATTTATTAAATATATTTTGAGACATTTGCGCACATTTCCGCAATGCATCTTGTCCATTTCCGCCATAATGGAAACCTTCTACCATGTCTACTTAGGTCTAAAAGCATATCTGTGGATGTCGCTCAGTCTACATAGTTTATACACTAGCGTAAACAAGGGTGGGTGGGGTGATTGCCACTTAACTAAAGTTTGACACGTGATGATTTTTACATCAATACTTTTCATCATCCATGACATGTGTAGATGCTATAGTCCCCATGGAGTTGAGACGGACAATAATTATATGCACTGATTCATTAATAACAGTAACTGGGGTAATATGTATCACTGAGAGAATTAATTTGGTACATCATTAATCATTATATTAGTAGAAAAAGAACAACCATGAGGATAAAATATAAGCACTAATTGACGACTCATAACATTAACTGTGTTGCTTTCCTTACATCAAGTGGGTGGTACACGAGGTGTACAGTCTGAGCTCCAGCGAACATGGACAACATGGCAGCCGCCGTGAAGCTAAGATATCGAGCCCATGTCACACCTGCAGGCATTGTGGGGAAATAATGTCATGCACTCCAATGCTAGGAATGCGCGCTTTCTTCCTGGATGATTTTTTCAGCTTGTTTTCTCTTGTACACAGAATCTAAAGAAAAACATACAATCCCTTATTCAAAGTGTATTCTCTTTTATATTAATTTATTATATGAAGAAAATGTATAAATTTGTAAATAAATAAAATCGGTAGTGTCCATTTACATTTCTACAATGTACACGTTTATTTTACATATTTTATCCGAATTTCACTTATCTATTTACATTCGTAATGTCCTACATATATACGGTATTTACCGTATTACCAAGGTGACTTTAATGTCAAAAGTGATCGAAAACTGAACAAAACCTGCGACTTACAGAAATTTACTTCACCAACGGACCAATTTATCATGGAGAATTCGAGAAGCCCTCCAAGAACAAAGAAACACGGCAAAAACCTATAAATTCCAAATACTTGTTTTCCTGGCCACAAGTCCATAAATCGCTTCAACCGACTACTATAAATCATGGTAATCTATCAACTTTACTTGCTTCATGGGCGCAGACATTTTATATCTATAACGCATGCGCAGCATGGTGCCTTACTCTTAAACTAACACGTTTGTGATTGGTGGCATTGTCATTAGCTCAAGCAATCAGCGATGTTGTGACAATCGGGCATCTGTTCGAAACAAAGCCAACATGGAGCTAGCTCGCGATCGCTGAAGGTAGAAAAAATCTGGCGAAGGTACATCTAGAGGCTCTCGCGGTAAATGCTATTGATCGTCCTTATCTTTAACGCTCGGTTCACTCCCGGCTCCATCCTTTCGGTAACTCGGGGGAGTCGTCTGCTCGCCGTGGCGGTGCAGTATGACAGCACACGTCATTTTATCAAACCTTTTGTGGATCGCCATCATCAATGGCATCTTTGCGCTGACATTCATTATGGACGGAATTTTTTTCCAATAATTTCATCTTCTCAATCAATCAACTTGAATCAGTCAAATAGGTACTGGAGTCCAATGAGTGACATATGATGCTTTACTTTATCATGTTTGTTTTTGATTGCTTTACATTGCAGAGAAAGTGCTGTTTATTTTCCTACAAATCTATTTTCCATGATTTGGGATTTTATTGGTTTTGGTGGGAAATCAATTTATATCACTTTAACTATTGATTCTTTCCTGTACATTGGATATATTTTAAATAGCTGTAATTTATTTGGAAATGTTAATATTAATGCATTATCATGTTTACCAAGAGAAGTTGCAAGAAAACTATAATATTGCTAAATTGTTACCAATGAATTTGGTCAGTGATAGACAATTTTTCACTTAGCATTTTTAACCATATCAACTTTCACAAATATTTTCTCTTCTCTCTGGTAGGGGACATACCATGACACTCCTCTGTGAGGTCAACTAATGTGCAGCATATGTTAAAACAATAGTGGGACTTGTTTTGTTTTAGCAACTTAACCTGCACATTTCCAAGATTGTTTGACAGTTAGGCTCAATGTTGAGGAAACATGAAAGATTGAACAAATAATGCATTACGTATGATATTTGCAATAATTTTACTGCACAATAGTTTGTTCCAATTCCATAGGATGTAAATTATGGAGAAGTTGGTGAAATGTGAATGCCTCTGATCATTCTGCTTGTCAATTTGAAATAATAAATGGGTTTCATATTTATTGCTTTTTTTGGTACAGTACATAATTTTTATCCCTGTTTCCTCTGAAACAAATGGCCTGTGTTAGGTCTTCGGGCAAACATATTTGAAAATCAGGGTAAGGATTTCACTGCCTACCCGTGACAGGTATTATCCACAGACGGACTTGTGAAATAACCCAGATTAACAAGCTGGTACTACAGGGCAAGTACAGGGACAACTGCCGTAAAAAGTTAATGTAGTGCCCTGAAAATGGTAAATTTTGTGCTTTCAGGACCCTGTGAAATCTGGGCTGTATCAGTATTCTCTCTCTCAGTATTGGACTGCGTCAATATGGACGGACAGATACCTATCATGTAAGTGCAGGTGTCGTGTAGAAAATGTGTTCCTATCTAGCCCCAAGACTACGAAAGCTTTTTGAGTAGATTTCATGCTCAAGCTCAAATTTTGTATGGGTATTTGTTAACAAATGAGTTGAGTATGAAATCGTATTAAAATAAGTTTTATGATCTTGGGGCCAGGGCTCTGCGGAGGTAGTAAATGTTGCCACGTCAACATTGATTACATTTGTATACTACTACTACTACTACTACTAGGGTAGCTAGGAAATAACACAAGTAACATAATTAGAACTCTTTTAAAAGTCTGTAATCACTTTGTTATTTATTCACATTGGAAGTGTATCTATGCTATTGTGTGCAACATTGGTAAAGGGAAATATATTACTTACTAGTAGGCCAGGCCTCTGTTCAGAAGGGCGAGTTATCGCATGACGTCTTATGAGGGATGAATGTTTCCGAGGCAATTTCACACATTTACTCGCGGGTTCGCGCCCTCCTGAACAGGCCTCTGAAGCATCTATAAATAAAACCCACCCACCCACCATTTCAAACTTCAATGTTTCATTGGTCCCGCTTCATCTCAGCATCAGCATCATTATTTACTTCATAACACAGGAATGATCATAAATGTATTTAACATGTGTTGATTTCTTTAAAAAATATATAATACTAGACTTTGTAATGTTTTAGCATTGTTATATCCTTGAGTTCTTTATTATTTGAATTTTAATAATGTTGATGATATTTCAAGTTCTGTTTGGAATGTTTGTTTTATAAGTGTGAACATCGTACAAGTTAGAATGTCGTGTAATGTATGTGTGAACAATTTCTGCACTGGGCTGAAGTGATGTTAATAATAATAGCATTAATTCACTCGTGTAAATGTGACCAAACAGAATAACTTTGAACATCTGCATGATCAGTTTGTCAAATGAGTTTCAGATATATAATTACTTGCATGTTCTTTTTTGTTTGTTTTTGTGTGGATATGCTCCAGACTATCTCCATATCTATAAACTATTTACATTGATTCCATGATTGTGGATGACATGTATGCTGACACCCTCAATCACTAGTGTAGCCATGCTAACCCTAACTAACCCACTAACCCCCATCAATCATTTTGTTCTGTAAATCTCATGCATGTCACGTGACTGTTCCAGAAGCCCCGCCCAGTTTCCCAGAGGCCCCGCCCAGTTTCCCAGAAGCCCCGCTCAGTTTCAGATGATGGCTGGTGCTGGCCGCCTCCCCTTCCCTCTCCCTATCATGCAGGGTAGTCATGGCGACGCTAGCCGCGCAGATGTTGTCAAAACCTGTATGATGTATAACTCTTACAGCAACCCCGCTCAGTTCCAACTGCCACCCGGCTTCCAGCAGCTCCTCGACCCGGTGCCCATCATGGTCAAGCAGGAGCCCCTTGACCTCCAGCACCCCACGACCTATAACCTTCAGCAGCCGCCACCCCTCTCCCTCCAGCAGGCGCCGGCCAAGGGCAAGGCCAAGCCAAAGAAGAAGAAAGTGAAGAAGGAACCACAGGACAGGTGGGGTGTATTTCCAGTGTAGAGTGGGTCATGTCTCTTGCTAGGTCAAAGGTCAAACATACATGTGGGTCAGGTTACCGATATGTCAAAGTTCAAATATTGGGTTAAATTGTCGCTAGGTCAGAGTTAAAACATACATCATCCATGGTGGTAAAATTGCTTTTAGGTCAAAGTTCAAAAGGTTAAGTGGTTGTTGCTATGTCAAATTTCAAATACATGTACTATGTCAAATTGTTGCTGGGTCAAACATGTAAGTAACTGGTTAAATTGTTACTAGGTAAAGTTCAAACATAAATGTTGAGACAATCCATCTGCAATTCCATTATCTTGATGTTCACTCAATCCATTATCTTAAATGGGTTGTGAAGAGAAAAATTGTACAATATTTTCATTCACTTTTCCTGAATAATAAATGAATACTTAATAAATAATGCTTTTAACATTTACATGTTGTATAGAAATAAGTATTCCACAAAACTTTGCAAAACATGAGCGTGATCGTCTTCCCAATACTTCTAGTGCTGAGGGTATACCAGGAGAAGATGGCACTGTGCCAATCAAGAAATTGAAGCAAGAGAAGATAACTGAGCATCTGCCCGTGAAGAAGAAACGTGACCGATTCAACGGAATGCCGGAGGAGGAAGTCGTGCTACGATTGCTCCCAGACCACCTAGTGGAGAATCTCGACATTGTCATTGTACGTTTGAAGAAGGCGTGAAGCATGTGGTTTTTATTAGATTAATCTTTTTATTTTTATTTATTTTATTGTATTTTTTTTAGATTAACACATCTCTGCAAATAGGAATTGCATAGGTTGTCATGGGACATATTAGAATTTGTAACAAATATGCAATTCCGTCTGGAATTAAGTTTTTAATATGACCTATTTTACTTTGAGCCATGCCTTAACTTTAGAAGAAATAGTGTATTGATTCCAACCATGGCCTTGTATAATCAAACTAGTTACACTGTTTCTGTAAGAATTTAAATGAGGCCTATGTTATGAGGGTATACATGTCCATGACGATGCTATGTCCAGTACTGATGTTGTCTGTACGATCGGTTTCAGGTTGGAATCAACCCAGGACTGTATGCGGCCTATGTTGGACACCACTATGCTGGGCCAGGCAATCATTTTTGTAAGTGTGAATATGGAGTTTAACGTTGCTGCGGGAATATTTCACCCATTTGCGACAACATTTTTGTAAGAGGATAAAGTCTTAATACATAACTTTCGAATTTATGATAAATAACTTTTATGATTTCATAACTGATATTTTATTCTGTTCAAGATGATAGGTCTTGCTATTATTGTGACTCTCGTGCTTATATACAGTGTGGTAGTAAAACAAACAAAAGTAGTTTCAATTAATTAGTGTTCTCTTTGCTAGTTTCGTGATTGTCGACACATTTTGTTAATTCTCCACGCATCCTGGTTCCAGGGAAGTGTCTGTACCTGTCTGGTCTTATCCCGGAGCCAATGAATGCCTACCAGGATTTTGAGCTGCCCAAATATGGAATCGGATTCACCAATATCTGTGCCAGGACAACTCGAGGAAGTGCAGACCTGAAGAAGTACGGATAGGGGAGATAACTCTCGTAGCTATCTGGGAGGAGACAATTCTTCCTCACTTAGCTTCCTGAAGAATGTGTTATCTTAATATAAATAATTGAACTAATGTTATCTGGATATTGTAATTATTGTAATGTTTTGTCATTGGAGATGTATATTTATATCATTTTTATTATTTTATGTAATTATCCTTTTTGATGTGAAATATTTATTTCCAGAACCGAAATCAAAGAAGGGGCGGTTTTTCTGAAGGAAAAACTGATAAAATACAAACCAAAAATTGCAGTATTTAATGGAAAGGGTAAGTATCTGTCTATGAATATTATCTTTGGAATAGATATTGTGTTTCAGTAGATGTATCTCAGTCGGCATTGTGTCTTGTGTTAAGTCTCTAGTCTCTACAAATGTGAGACCGTATGTATTGTTTTATGAAACTTGAAATGAGAATGTATTTTTCTGTCAAAAGGTATTTACGAAATTTACCATGGAAGCAAGAACTTTGCTTTGGGCAAACAACCCGAACCTGTGGAAGGCACCAACACAGTAAGTAATCTAATTGTAATATTTTGAAACCACGTACATTCTCTCGCCATTATTTAAAATCTATATTTGATGTCAGTACGTCTTTGTCTATGATCAAAGTTAATCAAAGATTGTAGCCTTTCATTTGGGGATGTTGACCATGTTGACAGTAATCGTAAAACAATAACTCATTCCCACTAATGTGGTTTCAGCTTGTGTACGTAATGCCATCCTCCAGTGCGCGCTGTGCACAGCTTCCCCGAGCCATCGACAAAGTTCCATTCTACCTAGCCTTGAAGAAACTGAGAGACTACTGCCGAGGCGATGTTCCAACGCTCATCGAATCCGACGTCTGCTTCCCCGATTACGAGCTGAAAATAAAAACAGAACCAAAAACCGAACCGTTGGATGACACGGGTGGCGTAATGACGGACGTTAAACCTCCGCTCCCGTCCAAAGCCAAACCCAAATCAAAAGGAAAGAAAAAGTCAACTCCGCCCAAATCTAGTCAGTCCCAGAACATTCCGGTTCCAACCAGTGACAGTCAACCAGTGAACGGAATGCTGCCGATAGTCAAGCAGGAAAAGCCGTACGATGCGAGTGAATTTGGAGGCCAGTCGTACGGGAACCCAGCAGCATCCGTAGGCATGGGCAGCTCGGCAGCTGTTCCGTATCAACAAAACGCTCAGGTTTACTCGCATCCTGCTGTGCAGAACAGTTTTGTGTCCACTCAGAACGGAGTGAATGCCCCGGTGTCCATGGCCAATGCTATGGTGCGAGGCAGGACTGACGCGCCCGGCATGCCCGCCATGTTTTATCCGGGCGGCGCTCAGCCTCTGTACCAGGGACAGATGTACGTACAGACACCGTACATGCAGCCGCTGCAGGTTCAGAACATCAACCAGACGGACTCACAGGCGTCATGGCAGCAGTACCCAACGTATCCAGCCAATCAGGCGGCAGATAACAACACTGCAGCCAATCAGAGGCCTGCTAACGATCCTCAGCTCGTTCAGGTGAAGACTGAGCCACAGGAGTATGGCTACACGGAGATTTCATTCAACAATATGTAACTTGAACGATGGTCATCTGTCTCACTCACTGTGTGTACTCGTCATGATATATCATTATCAAGCTAGGCCATGTAAAATTAATCTACTGTTTCTCAGGGACCATGTCTTGTGTGAATCTCCCACCCACTGCAGAAAGGTCAGCAAAAGCAACTTGAACCACGTTTAGATGTGCATTTGTGAATAATATTGGTTTCCTAGGTTCTGATTCACCAGTGACGGTCATCTAGATCAGCTTAACCCTCTCTGTGCTGAAGGCAACCGCAGATGCCCTAACAAGCAGTGGCTGTGCCTAATCCAGCAGGGAGAGGGTTAAGCTACACAAATCTAGTAAAAACATCTCAGTTGATGTCCTGTGGATGATTGGATAGGTATACAAGTATAATCTGAGGTCTACTCGTCAGAGTGACCTTTGACCATATCCAATAAAAAGGCGGAATTTTAAATGTCGTTTTTGAAAACATTTATTATACAGTAAACCTTGCATATAACGGCCTCGCATAAACCGGACACTCGCCTATAACGTACTGAATCTGAAGTTCTGATCCCGTCTAACACTAGTTACGGTAACAGACTTCGCATATAACGGACAAAAATAGCCGGTCCTGTCTAGTACGTTATATGCAAGGTCTGTTGTACTTGTGAATTTGTTGAATTTGTTGAATTTGTTTGTCCATCATCTAATTCATCATTTAAAAACTTTCAACAAAATTGAAAGTTGGCCGATCGTTTTTGTTACATGTACTATGATGTAGTGAAAGATTCCTGCTCTGATGTAAAACAATAATTCACTCGCCGATCATTGTTGGCATTGATTATGTTGATATGTAAAACAAAATGAGTCAAAGGTCAATATGACATCCTGTATTAATAGTAACATAGTTTCTGTAACTTTCTGGCGACAAATATTCCTTTCCAAATATCTGAGATTTTATTTTTCTGAAATTTCAAACAACGAACAGGGGTAAAATATAATACTATTAGTTGAACCACATTTAATTATATTCAACCAATCTGTTGAAATTTCTCATGATAAGATCCGATAATTTCTAGAAGTGTTACCCAGGTCCCATTCAACTGATGCGACCTAGAAACTAGAACGTCCTCATTGATGTTATTACCCTGAGAAACCATTTGAAGAAAACTTTCTATGTACAGCCTTCCTGATTGACAACATAGTTGTCCAGGGGCCCGTTGCTCAGAACAATTGTAGTGCTACAATTCTTGAATAGTTGTAACTGGGCTCCCACCACAAATAGAAAGCGTTGACCTTACAATATTTGTAGCTACAATATGTTCTGAACAACGGGGCCCCTGACCTATTCTCTACTGATCTTGATACTCATGCAAGGGGAAGGGGGGAAAGTTTATCCAGTTTACTATTACATGTAGCATTATTCATCTGCAAGTCTTTCATTGAGATCGTCTATCAAAATACTCTCAATGGCTGTCAGACTCTGATCTGTCTGTTTTGTTGAAGAGTACCGTTAGAAATATTTGTAGTAAGAAAACAAAATCACTTATCACCGGACACCACTACAGTAGACCTCGCATAAACCGGACACTCGCCTATAACGTACTGAATCTGGAGTCCCGGTCCCGTCTAACACTAATTACGGTATATGCGTATAATGGACTTTGCATATAACGGACACAAATAGCCGGTCCCAATTAGTGAGTTATATGCGAGGTCTACTGTATTTTGTTATGTGCAATGTCAAATGTGGAATAACTTTAGAATTGTGCATCAGCATAGTTGTTTTTGTTCCGTTAATATAGTTGATGATTAGCCTTAGTTGTTTTGGGGTTGAATTAAAATAAATCTGATATTTAAATCATCGCTACTATATTCACTCACTCACGCAGTGCTTCTATCTTTGAGGGGAAATTATTTGGGGATTGCAAACTCTTTTATCATACACTATGAACACAATCATCATTAACATGTTTTCCTTTCGTCGCAAATGGGTGAAAGATTCCCACAGCGACGTTAAACTCTGTTTTCCTGTCAAATGTTACCTTAAAAATTGATGTTTGTTATCACTTCTTCCCAAACGGTGCTTGCACGTGTGAAGTTAAGTTGGAAACAAAATCTAAAGGAGGATGATTCAAAGGCAATATTTAGAGAGTTATCTCCCTTAGCAATGAACATCCCGAGGCTGTAGCTTACACATGATTGGTCCTCCTGTTTTCTTGTGTTTAGCATCATTACGAAACCAAAGTTTGATCTATCTAAATCCGAACTATCGTCCCATGATTTGACTACTGGTATGCTAATACATTGTTAGTGATTGTTGTGAAGATCTCTTGTTTCATTGATGTTGCTGTCCACTTCATTGGTAATATTTATCATCAAGATACATATTTAACCCTCTCCATGCTGAAGGCAACTAGAGATTCCCTAAAGGGCTGTACCTATGCCTCATCCAGCAGGGAGAGGGTTAAGTTGCAATGGTTAAAATAGCATCCTTAGAAATATTTCAATGGTGTATTTCTATGAATTTCCTTATACATTGTTGCTCATTATAATCAAAAGATACAAAATGGAATACATATAGGGATTGAGAATCAGCATTTGTAATCATGTTCACTGAATGGGAGATTTACTTACATTGTATTGTAATGTGTGTATGTGCTTTCTTGCAATGTTTGTTGTTTATTGATTGTACGATGAATTTACAGTCATGAATCAATGAGTTTATAAATACAGAAATTCATTAATTATGTATGATTGAATGCATGTATGTATTTGATTATGGATTTCTTTGTTTTAATTGTTCAGTACTGTCAGTCATTTTCATAGTTGTCATGGGCACTGATTATGATCTCATATTTTACCATATAACATAGGGATCATACTATGATCAATTATCAAAACATTGTAATATGAGGAAGAAAAATATTTGTAATATGAGGAAGAAAAATATTTGAAAATAGTTTTGTTTACTTTGTATCATGCTGCAGCAAATGAAATTCTGCAATGTTAAAGATTATTTTCGTAATTTTTTTTATCCTTTTAAAAATGTAAGTATTTACATACATGTAATTAACTTTTTAAGGTAATGTATTCATATGTAGTTACGTGTCACATGTTTAATGAATTGTACATTTAGTGATCGTCGTACTTGAGTGGGTCAGTGCCTTGTCCTTCTGACAAAACTAAATACATGACTATTATATGTGTTTTATGAAGAATTTGTTGATGTATTTACAAGATTGTGAATAATAATATTATTGTATTAATTATGTCATTTTAATGGTTTCTTTTATCAATTCTTGTATTGAAATGTTCGATGAATTCACTGTCATGAATTTTTATAGGCTACCACATTATATTGACTCATGTTTCCATTTTTCTCCATGTCCCTTAAATATGTTCTATCAGTGTCTATAGAATGTAATTGATGATATGAGCTATGTGTATATCCCCTGTTGAACAAATATGTGAAATAGAATATAACTATGACAGGGATGGAACTTTACTTTAAAATGTACTCACCTGAATAATTCTTAGACTATTAAGAAGTTCATAAGTATGTTTTGAGAATAGGCGTCCTAACCATTAGATGTCCATGTAGGTATAGCCTATTAAAGAAATTTCTGTATTATAGACCTATCATGTCTATGAATGAATATGATTTGAAGTACATATTTTACAGACAAGAAAATGACTTCATTCTAATTGCAATTTTAGCTCATTTCATTTTTGTTTGTTTTTTGTGCATTTTATTTTATATGTTTATACTATTAACAGTAATATGATTGTGAGTTTAAACGTGTATTTCTGATCAATGAGTTGGTTTAATGTCTCATGAAGCTCTTGTTTCAGCAGGTCTTCCAATCGGCATTTCCAGAAATGTACACGAATATTAATATAGGAGTATCTAATACTCCAGTGGCCAGTCATGAACAAATAGACTATGATTCTGTTACATGTATACACAATTCTTCAGATAAATTGTAAGAGTTTTAATGAATTTTAAGGATTGCCTCATATTTATTTTGTATCTTACTTTATATTCTTTCTTCTATGGAATGGATATAATGTTTATCGTAGCACATTGAATCTCATTTGTGTAGTTGAACTATTCTTTACACTATCTTAGAGGTTGTGTTTTTTAAAAGTAAATTTTACCATGTTAAGATGTAACATAAACCTCAGGCAAAGTTGAGCCCTACCACTAAATTAAATTAACCCTCTCTATGCTGGAGGCAATTGGAGATGCCTAAAGAGCTGGGGCCGTATTCTCGAAACTTCGTAAGTCCTAAGAAGTTTGTAAGTACTAAGAATTTGCCAAACTGGGTTTCTGCTAATGTTAATTTTTGAAGAGATCTTTTCTCACTAAGAAGTTCTTAGCTAAGAAGTTACGAGAATACGGGCCCTGCTTCTTTGCATAATCCAGCAGGGAGAGGGTTAATTTGGCATTTATCATAAATGTGTACATGATTGAAATTTATTTCATTTTGGAGTCTAAATATGGTGGTGCTCAAATTTGCCTGACATTTCACGATTAGATATCCATGATATCCATCTATGTCAAAATATGAGAATGAAAGATGAATGAGTACCTGACATGCTGTTTTGCATTTGTTTACATGTGTGGTATGTTTAGTATTTTACAGTATATTTATGCCATTTTAAATTATGTGAATGAGATATCTTGTATTGTAAATGTACCAAACATTTTATGGTAAAAAATGAAAAATAGTTTCATACCAGACGTATTGCTGTTGTTTCTATTTAACATTCTTGTTGCTGGAGTCAATTGAAGAAGCCATAGAGAACAGTGGTCATGGTTAATCCACTGTTTGACCACTCACTTCTACTGATGCCGGCTGCGAACTGAAACTCTGTAATCATTCACTCGCTCCACTGATGTGAACACACCATTATAGTTTGGCATGAAATGCATTGACACCCCTATTTTGTAGATTATCCCAGTAAATACTTCATGGAATGAAAAAGAAAATTCATTTTCTTATTTCATTTGCCCTAACCAAATAAAAATATTGCACCAGTAATACAAAATATGTTTATATAACGATCACCAAATATTTTGAGTAAGTATTTCGAAAGAAGGAACAGGCAAATAGGCTGAATTTGCATGTGCAGGTATGTGAAGAAGAGCATCAGCACGTGCAACTCTAGCCTTTTTACTAGTCCCTCTGCATAAAATAATAATAGTCAAAATAGTTGGTGATCGTTATATAAACAAGAGTTTTTATTATTGGTTCAATATTTTTAATTGTTTAATTTTGGTTAGGGCAAATGAAGTAAGAAAATAATTTGTTTGTTTTTCATTCCATGAAGTATTTACCGAGATAATCTACGAAATAGGGGTGTCAATGCATTTCATGCCAAACTATATAATTCTGTATATTTTGACAACACATTGGATTAATTTACTAGTCATTGACTGTTATTAAAGTGACTTCCAGTATTTACTCACTCACGGTTGCAGTAATACCGCTATCCTGCATTCATAAAGTGCCATAATTCGGGAGAATACAGAAGGATTGCCATTTGTCATGGAATTTTAATAATGCATCGAATATCCATGAGGGTATTTTAGAACGTTTGCAGTACTGTACAACATGAATGTCACATTGCCAGAAGCGCGCGTAAAATATTAAAAGGAGGCCGGTCTGTCGGTAATGGTACGACTATTCGTACATAATTATAATTGTGATACCATGTTTTGTTGAGATTTGAATTTATTAGCATCTATTAACAACTAGTGCACCCACATACCTGAGATACACCGGTAACTGAAGATTATCACACCGTTGGTCTCTGTAAACTAGCTATACATACACAATCATGTATATCCCGTTGTACAAATTGTAATGTGCAACACAATTAAATAATTAGTGCTACCTTTTAACCATTCTTGATTCATTGCAACTAATATAACAAACCATTTTCGTACACAGTGTTTATAGGATGTCACTAATTCAATACAGTTTGATATGTACAATCTACAATTTGACTAATGTACATCAATTAGGCCGAGCAACCTTCTATATAAAAAAAAAATAAGTCAAACGTATAGAACGGAACCTCCTGTTATGGTAATTTTGTCTACCATACTTATATTTATGTCAGTGAAAATTCGTCATTCAACTTCTCGTAAAGTGGAAGTGAAACTTCCGGTATGTTAGACTAGTCGGATTTTCCGAAGAAAAAAATAAATTATGTTGGCAAATTTGAGTAAAAGTTGGCAAACACACTTTTCTAATGTAATTTAGAACGTAGCTTACAAAAAGTCTCATATGTCCAGCAGGTACCGCACATGTAGAACGCAGCTCGAGATTCCTCTAGCCGTACTGCTGACCATAAGAGACTGTTTATATTATTGTATGGTCATTTACTATGTAGAACGGTGTAGATATCCTGATTCCGACACCTCGATACCATTTAGAAATATTGACATGCTATTGAAAAGTGTCCCTTTAACTGACGTGGGCTAAGCCTGGCCTAACAATAGACTCAGTTAAACTGTCCTTACTTGACTCTTGTCGCTATTTCAACTATATTCCAACTTCAAACGGACGGACAACGCCACTTCTTCAATAACCATTCAGGTAATTAAATGAAGGAGGAAATGCGATCATAAAAACGAGTTGACGCTTTGTCTTGATTCCTTGTCACGATGGAACCGTTCGTAAGGCTATCTGGTGACAGTAAGTACCGTCAATAGTCCCACGACGTGTCTTTGCCACAAAAGATTTCCCCCGCGTCATTGTGCTATTGTATCGCAAGATCTTGTCAGTTTGAAAGTGAAATACTGCCATTTGTGATCAAATCAAGTTATCTTTTACCATATTTCTAATGGTTTGAATGGACTAAATTCTTTGGTTAACGATTTGGGCCAGGGTCAGACATTCTCGCGTCGTCAGTAAACCAATGTCGCGACTACAAATACTAATAATAATAGTCCTCTGGTATCGCGTATAACTCCACGCATATCCACGGGTATCATCTTCCTGCTCACAGAACAACGGGAAGTGAGACTGCGTCAATGAATTCCGAGTTATATAACTTTCCCCGTTAACCATGACATAAACAATGTGTATTCATTATAATATGGATAGCAAAAGTATCTCAAATTGTAATAGTCATCGGGCAGCTGCAGTAAGCTTATAAGAATATCTGGCTATTCACTGGTTTATCTCCATACTTCATAGTACATCAATGTATTACATGTAACCATATGTTCAGAGCGCACTCCGTGTAATGTATAATTTTTCGTACATATCGTGTTCCTCGGTAATACAACCGTTCGATTAGGCCTATCTACCGGCATCTTGCCTAGCCCACGTGACCTAACTCACTTTCTTCGTAGTGTCCCTTGGCTGCATAGGCCTCGTTTTCCGTGCACACTGAGATCAAAGCGCTACAGTCGGTATACATAGTCCAATCAGATTCGCCCTAAGTTCCGCCTACAAGAACAAATATGTAGCGAGTCTCGTCGTCACCTCATATAAGTTGGTACTGTTACTGGTTCCATACACGGATGTCATATCAAAACAATAACATTTTCTCTTGAATGGCTACACGGGCTTTCATCTGATTAGGGCCTATCTGTTTGACATTCAATCCCAAACTTAGTTTAGATATCCCTCACGAACTTCTACAGCGAACCCTTTTCGCCATTGTGGACGTTTTGACGACGTTTACACAAGGGGAGACAACTCACTCTCCCTCCACCGTGTAAATGATGGGAAGGGCTATAATGTAGTAAGCGAAGCTCGGAATTGTACCCTTCCCTAGGGGACATGACGTTACCTATGCAAGATGTTCTTATGCTGGCAATAACAGAAAATAAACCTTACCAGGGGTGCATTCAGGCTGCACTACAAATTACTACACCACACTACGCTACCTTTCTACAAAATAGTGGTTGGTTGAACGAATTAGTAGGAAAATATCATGAAATCTGTGTGTTCATGCGTTCAGTCCAATCGCTTCATGCTTTAGGTGCTCCTACGTTGTCCTACGAAACACTACAGGATCCAGACCTGTAGTGCAACTTAGTACTACATAACCGCGGATTGAACGGCTTCCTCGCACTACATAGTGCTATGTAGGGATAAGTAGTGCAGCCTGAACGCACACCAGCTGTGAGATTAACTAGTATTACTCATCCTACGAAGTTCACTACGATAATCAATATTGAGTAACACGATTTCTTGCCACTACCACACATTGTGTGTGACGTTAAGACCCACCGGCCAGGGCTGATGCTAATTAAAATATTAGTAGTACTACTTAATACTGCAGTGTTGGCTGGAAAGTAGCAAAATGTATTGTGTCCTGAACGCACCCCGTAGTTCCTGACCTGTTCAGATGACAGATGTAGTAACATACAAGTTAATTGAGCGTAAACTCTCGTGTTATTTAATTTTAGTAATTATCGATTGGTATATTAAGCCGTGATAATAATGATAATCACTTATACCAGTGCTAGACTTATAACGAGCTAATATTGCTCGAAGGATAACATGTCCGGCTATATGTGTATCTTCACACTGAATTACAAGATCCTAGATACCTGCATGAAGTTGCATCGCGGTCATTGGGTCGACACTTTCAGTAGAAGATGAACAGAAAATGCTTTTTCGTAGGTGTTTTTGCGTGGGTTCTGCGAGGGGCGTGAGCTATGCGCGCGCAGAAACCGCCGTGGTGCTATTGGCTGAGGAGGTGATTCACGTAACATAGGTGAAGTGGAGTCAAATATGTAGGCGGATGTATGACAGAGATATATACATACATATATATATATATATATATATATATATATATATATATATATATATATTAAGATAGGGGAGAGAGAGAGCGAGAGCGAGAGAGTGTGTGTGTGTGTGTGTGCGTATGTGTGTGTGTGTGTGTGT
>JAUTBV010024234.1:0-21576 GCA_032361325.1 Lepetodrilus fucensis | reverse complement strand
ACTTACCTTTAATATCTCTATGCAACTTCCGTTCAGAATGTAGGTATTCCAGACCCTTCAGTATTTCTCTAATAATGATTGCTATGTCGTTCTCTGTGAAAGGTCCAGCCTTCATCAGGTCCAGGGCAGATCCACCACCCAAGTACTCCATAATAATCCATAACTTGGAACCCTGCACAGTGATTGAACAACATTGAATTACGATGCCAAATATGCTGCTGCATTTTTTAATTGTGATTTAGAGCTGCTTTCAAGATTTTGTTCACTTATATCACAGCTTGTCAGTTTAGTGCAGGAGGAAATCCACAATATCCACAGAGCTGAATGTTGTAGTAAACCTTCGAGCACTGGCTGGTACTGACAGACCAAGGATGACAACTGCATTGTCCAATTACAGACAACGCATCATATCAATATCACGTCAGAAAGTTAACTTTAATGAAAATGAGTGCTGGGTTTCTGGGATGGGATTTGAACATGGGTGCTTTGGCTCTGCCTTAATACAATACAATTAGTCCTAAATAGCATACCATGTGACTACTCAATATGATATTCACTCTCACGATAATGTCACTGAATCATGGCTTCATCCTCTTTGTTTTCAAGTTATAACCTACACTGATGCGGGCTACCTGACAATATATATGTATGTTAGTTATTGAATGGAAGGACGTGTGTATCACGAGATATTTTGAGGGTGGGACGAGTCGTGCAGCGTAGTGAACTATGGTTATAATGGTAAATGAATGGGAAAGAAACAGTACCCATGCTACAAATTAACCTACAGTATTTGGCCCCCTGTGGGCTATATCAATATGGCATAGCGGGCAATATTCAGACCATTACAGTACACAGTTGCAGATGAACACATGGTCTTGCCTTAAGATAGGAGCCATAGTACTTGGTGACGAAGGGACTGTCGCACTGAGAGAGCACCATGATTTCCTGCTGTATGTCCTCGATTTCATCCTCCGCTTCTTCCAAGTCAATGATCTTGATAGCCACCACATACTTTGATTCATTGTCAATTCCTTTGAACACTTCTCCGAATGACCCCTTCCCAATCTTTTCCAACTTTGTGAAACGTTCCTCTGGATCTATTGATGGTCCTCGATACTGGGAAAGAAATATATGGAAATATGAAATAATCATAATGTGTGTATTTATACTGTTACAAATCCACATTCGAAATGGTGCTCATAGCACTACATTATCGCACCCTAATATTGGAAAATAAGCTTAAAACACCGAGACTGATATCAAGTCCCCACGATGGATTCAAATACTTCTATAATTTTCCATAATTACTACCACTCATTCCACAAGCATGTGAACTAAAAATGGAAAATACCATTTTAAAACAAATATCTACAAACACACCAACAAGGTGCCGTAAATTAATTTGTATGTAAACAGGTGCCATGAACATATATCTGTATATATAGTAGCTGTATTAATTAACCACACAATAACATGAGCATATTAATTTAGATTTTGATTTCACATTAACAACTCAAGATTGATTGCAAATACTTGTTGAAGAATAACTGGAATTGTGTGTTGGAATCGTGTGTGTTTCAAACAATGCCGACAATCTAACACACGCACGCACATATTCACATACATGTACATGACTCACTCAGTAAGACCAGTTCCCTCTTAATCCAATCCTAACTTCACATTGCTATCAAATATAAATAACATGCCATTTCCCCAGAGCGTATCACCAAATTAGCTTTTCATCAAATCAATTCATCATGTTCAATAACGGACCCTTGACCCAGCATTGTGTGGGCAGTGTACTGTACCCTATGGCAGTATGAATGTACCCCACATACAAAACACTACGAAACGCGGGTACGAGCACATACTACAAACCAGTACAAAGGAGTTGCATTGTGAACGACATTGTGAACCACTGTAGATCTCGGTGGTAAAGTCACAATAGTCAGAATAACTGTAGATGGACGAGAGATTGAGAACATGCATTATAACATGGCACCGAAAACATATGCCACTTGGAATACGAAAACATCTACAACTCAGATTATACCAAAACATCTATACATTACGATTTGAAAACAAAATTAATTAGGGCCCACTAGCCTAATAATTAACATATTGACATATTAATCTAGCTTAATATTATAATAACAATGAAGAACTTCCAAACGTCTACAGACTTCAGATGCTATTGGAGAATTTGATACATTGGAACAAGAAAAGCACCAGATTTTGGTAGAAAACTTCCCCATAAAATATCTTCCAGCGCCTTAATTAACTTCGTCGAGTACATGAGAATGTGTTAGCTAGTGGTTTCCAAGTTATTCATGCTACATGTACTTAAGAAATTTGACATGACTAATTATCAATAGATTGTGTGATGATAGCTTAAAAGTACAACTACAACTTGACCTTTGGACAGTTCTTAATCTTTACTAGTGACTTGCATGAAGATGTTCTAAATACAATTTCAGCAATACAACATGACATTTCTTAAACATTTTCTATAAGTAACATCTTGTTAACCCTCTCCCTGCTGGATTAGGCAGTCACACTTCTATAGGGCATTTCCGGCTGCCTTCAGCGTACAAGGGGTAATTGGTTTGGTGAGTATAAACAATTCACATGACAGCATACTAGTATTTTGTGAAAGCTGAGACTCACAGAAAGTGCTTTATGCTGATGAAGACGTGGAGAAACTATTTACATACTCAATGATTATTGCAACGCAAAGTACCTCAGTACATGCTCAGTAAACATTCCTCCATTAACCCCTAAATGGCATCTTTTTACGAGAACTAATTCTGAAACCTTCCACAAAGGACTTTGTTCGGGAAAAAATATGTTGCAAAATGTAAAATGTGTGGTAGTGAAAGAAAAATTAACTTTCACATGGAGCTTATGTAAGCTAAACAATTCTCCAAATCAGCTCTATCTCTTGTACCTTGAAGTGTTCCAGCTACAGCACAGACATAAACTGGCCAAATGGTTATTGTTAACACCTTCATTGCAGACAAGACAGACAGCTATTAATTCCAGGCCTGTGTTTCAAGATAGGGGTCATGCCAGGTAGTCTGGGCATAACAATGGTAGGTAATGGTGTACATCACGAATATCACTAGGCCTAGGAGAACCCTGCTGCCTGTACATCACAAATGTCAGTAGGCCTAGGAGAACCCTGCTGACTGTACATCACAAATATCACTAGGCCTAGGAGAACCCTGCTGCCTGTACATCACAAATATCACTAGGCCTAGGAGAACCCTGCTGACTGTACATCACAAATATCACTAGGCCTAGGAGAACCCTGCTGACTGTACAAACTGGTGTGAAGGTGCAGCCACACCAAGAAAGATACCGATAATGAGACATATTTCTTAAATCACAATAACCGCAAATAGTTTGTTTTTAAATCACAATAATCGCCAAAAAAAATATTTTAAAATCACAAATCGCAAATCGATGTACCTGGCAGTATGATGATAACGAGATTTCATTCTGACCTTTCTGGATTTAATTGGGATGGCTCAGGGAGTGATATTTATTCCTGGTGAATGAGAAGTGTTGTTTTTTTGGTGTGCCCATTACATAACCCTCCTGAACCTGAAGCTAAAACCCCATATTGCAAATGGTATTTATTCAGATGTTAGCATGTTAATAAAACAATATCTTTAACCCAAATACATACAAGGAATCTCAAAAGTATTTTCCACTAATCGGGCAGACTTACACTGCAGAAAACACACACCTGCTATATAACTCCCAGCAGTTTGTACTGCAGATAGCAAATTAACCTTGACGCACTATAATGTAAACAGCAAGATTTTCCCTGAGATTACTTCTTTCATCAAGACAGGACTCCACTGATGAAGCTATATCAACTCTGAAAGATGGCTAAACGATTGCATATGTGCTCCGGCAGCCCTTTGAGAAAACTCTAAAGCACAATTGTGTAGCTTAATGTATTCTTAAGGTTTGTGTGGGTTTTTCAATTTGAATTGAGGATTAGAAAAGATGCTTTTCAAGATTACAAAATTCTCATATCACATGACTTGTCAGTTTTTATCAGGATAAAACCTGCAGCACCAGTAGTGCCGAGTGTTGCAGTAAAACCTGCGAGCACCCGTTGGAATTCAATATTGCGTCAGAAAGGTAACTTTCGCGAACACTGATGCCGGGCTCCCGAGATGTCATTTGAACCAAGGGCCTTGCATTTGGCTCTGAAATTCTATGATCTACCACTGCACTGCCACTCACCTAATACTTGTAAGAGATTGGTTGGTTGGTTTGGGATTTAAAGTCACTTTCTAGAATCTTTCACTAATATCATGACTTGTAAGAGAAGAAGGGGGATATGTTCCTGAGTGAGTGAGTGAATATGGAGTTTAACGTCGCTGATATGTTCCTGAATCTGAGCCACCAACAAATACATATTTCAAGCAGGAAGTAGTAATTAAATCTGGCCAATTTGCAGTCCTAATGTTACTTGTTGTGTAAGGAACTAGATACAGTTTGATCATTGAAGTGGGGTATTTGGACACCAATTGTCAACATCTGAAACTCCCTTAAACTAATTCTTAAATAACATCATGCAGACAGCTTTCCTTGATTTAGCAATGTTAAATTACTTCTACATATAACAGTTCTGACTGTCATAGAAATCAAAACATTATAATATTGAACAGCCATTTATGCACAACATTTCTAGTGGAATGTGCCAGAATAGTGTACAACATTATTGTTCAAAAAGCAATAATAAATTTGTTTAAATATCCTAAAATTATAATTAGGATTACAGCGACTATGTGTTCAGCTGAAACTGTTACTCTTACAAATGATACAAACTTGACAAATTGGCAGCATGTTGTATCAAATCATTCCAATTAGTGCCAAAGATAAGTCAGTCAGCACTGGCTATCCAAATTCCCTCTAAAAGTGTCACAGGAAAGCAGGGAAGTCAGTGAAAACAGTGCTACCCCTCAATGTGAACATGCCATTGGATAAAAGCTGAGATAGGGAAGGTGATACAGCACCATATAACCTTTCTTATTGGCACCTTTAAAGCTCTGTATTCTAGTAACATTGTCCAGACAGAACCATCATCATCATCATTATTGGAACCCTAATTAGGGAAAGTACCAATCAGTGATTGCACACTGAAAAGTTCAATAAAGAAACTTCAATCTTTAGTGCTAATAGCATACATCAAGTGGCATGACCAAATGTTACAGGTTACATCCAAACTGTTGATATTCAATTATCTAACAGCTTCACGCTATTATTATATACATGTACTTTCCATTCATTTTTCATCTTGTTCATATTTCTGCAAGAAACCTCAAAAACCATTTGCCTGTAAATAGGTTCACATAGTATTCCAATTCCTCAAATTCAATAACCAAGATAACGTATACAATCCAACAGATCAATGAATACACATGTACAGCAGATACTGGGTTGGTATATAGCTTGTTTTAATATATTTTTGTTTGTTTTTTAAATTGGGGATTACAGCCACTTTCAAAGATTTTTCACTTCTATCATGGCTCATCAGGTTAGGTCAGGAGGAAACCTGCAACATCTGTAACACTGAATGTTACAGTCAACCTGCAAGCACCAGCTGGTACTGACAGACCAAGGATGATAACTGCATTGCCAAGGTACAGACAGCGCATCCTATACCATAGTATCAATATCTCATCAGATACTGAATGCAACGGTATACAATAGTCCAGCCCACATGTACATATTAATGATATATCCTGCTAGGAATACATATTAATGATATACGCAGCTATTGCTAGCAGGACGTGCTGATGACTTGATACCCTCAGCCCTCCGGTGTGCTCAAGCACTGGCGGCAGTAGGCAGTATCTGTCATCGCTAACCAGTTGTTGTTACTCCCCGGCCAATGGTGCGTATCAATGCCAGCCTGTCCACACCTCCTGCACACACTGTCCACAGTTAATGCAGAACGCATGTAGTAAATTGGTAATGTGTTTGTTTACACGCTGATCTGAATCCAGCCAGCCACCTGAAAAGGTCATCGACATAAATATCTCACCATATGAAACCACACCCTACCCGTGAGCAACGTCCAGAGCTAGATCTGGTCAGGTGATATTGACTCAATCAAAGCTCATATCCTGGTAAAGAGGCTAGGTGTGCGTGGCTTTCAGCATTGCAGAGCAACGAGCGATGAAAATGTCAAATAATACACGAGAAATAACCTTTTTTTAAATATTCAGCTAGTCCGATAAAATAATTAACCACTTCAATGCGAGAAATGTGAAAAAATATAAACATTATTTTTACCTATGAATTAAATACCCAAGATAATCGGCCATGACCATAATAACATGATGATCCAAATTTTTATATAATCATACATATCGGTTTTAGATTTTCTAGACTAGCTGCTGAAATCATGTGAACTTGGTGAGCCTAGCCGCTGAAATCATGTGAATATGATGAGCCTAGCCGATAGTCAAGTGAACATGGTGAGCCTAGCCACTAAAATCATGTTAACATGGTGAGCCTAGCCGCTGAAATCATGTGAATATGGTGAGCCTAGCTGCTGAAATCATGTGAATAGAAGGAAGTGATCTATTTCCAAAGACATTCACCAGGTTCGGTCCACACCTGTTAAGTACACAGACAGACAACTGATAGCAATTCAATACTTTAGTAGCCCACTCATATGGCCAGGCTTATTCATACATCTACATACACACATATCAGCTAACCAGCACTGGGCGTTTGCTCATGCTTATAAATATACATATAATTCGGTGAACTATCCAGTGAACCGGGTTGGTGTATATATTAGTCAATTTTGACAGCTAGAGATGTTTGTTCCCAATTTGTTTGAAATTTTATTTAATTTATTCAAACTGCTGTCAAAGTAGAGCACAACAAGTCATGGTTGTATTTCGCACGGTTTGGACAAATGGGATTTACTATTATTTTATTGAGTGAGTGATTATGGAATTTTTCACCCATTTGCGACAATATTATTTTAATACTGGTGCATGTATTTAGCCGATTTCTATATAACAGACATGTTTTGAACACTCTATACACTCTTGTGGTAAGCACATTATTCACCTCTACTCAAGTGCACCTGCACACATCATACACATTGCCAGTCGTTCTATTTGTGTACTATTTACAAGTTTATTGCAACATTTAGCACTACAGATGTTGCAGGTTTCCTCCTGCCCTAAACTAACATGCAATGATACAAGTGAAATAATCTTTAAAGCAGCTCTAAACTCCCAAATTTAAAAAACACATACAAAAAACCCATTAATAAATGAAAATTGATATTTACACGAATTCCCAGAATATTTCTCTGGTCTTACGTATACATCTGTTCAAGATAGAAGGAAAATCCACAACAATTATGCATTACCGTAAGAATCACAAAGCCATGGCTGGTACGGTTGATAACTATACACTGGGAATACAGATAGTCATAAATAAATCTATATGTGAAGCTGGCCTTTGATGAGCTAAAGAATCTTTTCCGTGTACAATTTCATGCCCAGTTCAAACTTCGCATGGGGATTTGAAATATTGAATTTAGCATGAAATCGTACCCAAAAATGTTTCGGATCCTCAGAGCCTGGTCTTCAACGTGGATAATATACTGGGTCCATGGACAGGATTCAAACTCAAAAGTTTGGAGTCTTGATGCACTACCAACTGTGCTATCCTACCAACCATATACCACATGGGTGCTTCCCCATGAAAATAAACAAAACCACTGGGGCCACCAAGCACCACTACGAGCCCTCTCCCTGTTGTTTCAATTCAAATCATTACTCACTAACTAACACACCTCCAGTTGCCTCTAACATTGAAAGGGTTAGTCAACAGGTAGTCTCAACGTAGAACATTACATTTACCTTTTCATCACTGGTTTCCAAAACTTTCTTCCTAATTTTCTTAACCATGTTTGCTTCGACAGGGTACACAAAAACTACCAGGGCTTAGCCGCGGTAATCCAAATAGCACAGAGCACGATATAACTCAGAATTTCGTATCCGGCATATCCATTGTGGCTGTACCGTGTGTATATTTATTTCGCTGTCAGTCGACACAGTGCACACCAGAAGCCGACCACCTACATATGACTAAGCAGATCTCTTGCATCAAACTGTGTCCCCACCCAACACCCGATCAATAGAGATATGAGCAAAGCAGGCACGCATTCAGAGCAGTAGTATAAGGGAGCAGGCCTCGGCAGTCGGGTACAGCTTTTATAGAGATATTACTCCATAGATTGTGAAATTCAATTGAGGTAGCACAATGGGCAGAATTCCGCTAGAGGACGTCATAATAACACGGCTGACGAGCGAAGGTACTTGTTGGCAGCCCACAAATATATCTTTACACTTGTCTTGTGTTCAGAAAGCATTCAACCTTAAGACTCATCAAACATCATGAAGATATCAGGGAGAGCTTTGTGACAAATAACCAACATATATTCAGTGTTTGTACTCCCTATTTCATTTTCATAGGTGTACACATATATAGTCAATATTATACTTCTTTTAACCTACATAAATCAAATTGCATGTGCCCCTCTGAAAAGGACAAGGTAACAAAAAGTGTCATTACTTCACACTGTACAAAGATGTTTTAGATAATGAATGCAAAATATTAAATATTATGAATTACCGGTATATGCAAGGTGGATTTAACACTATTCCAGAGCTATTCCAGAGCATTTCTGTGACATGCCAGCACGTTTGTCAAGTAGAGATGTCAAGATATACAATCTTTGTGTCAGCATACAGATATTGCACCATCATTTGTGTCTACATGCCACACTGATATTCACCAATGAGAACATAAATGGGCTACAAGAATTCCTATATTCTATTAAGTTTACAAACTGAACAAAATGAATCAAAGGCCAGTAGCCCTTTTGGACACAGACATTTACTTAATATATCATTATAATAATGAAGAATTTCAAAATGTCTACAGATTCCAGGTACTTTCTAAGAACTTCCAGACATATTGGAAGAAGAACGGTACCAGATTCCTTATAAGCCTAGTTCCAAAAGTTAGTAGAAATTAATGTAACTGCCGATCATTCATTTATTTTCCTGAGGATATTACTATTCTTCAGTATTCTACCAATTTATCTTTCTCAAGCATGTCAAGCAACATATGGCTTCTATGCCCTATTGTCCACAATCATTAGGATAGATCTATTAACTTTGTATAAGGTGTGTCTGGATCTAGTATATTTCTGGTCACCCAGTTCTATATTGATACAGGACACCTGTGACCAGCTTCTCAGGCATGAGTTTGCATGCACTATTCAGTCTCAATAGTCACAGCCATTTGTCCTAGCAAGACCTGACATTGTCCATTATCCTGTATCCACCTGTCATGAATGGCAATACTTGTGACAATGTCATGAATGGCAATACTTGTGACAATGCCATGAATGACAATACTTGTGATAATGTCATGAATGGCAATACTTGTGATAATGTCATGAATGGCAATATTTGTGACAATGTCATGAATGACAATACTTGTGATAATGTCATGAATGGCAATACTTGTGACAATGTCATGTCATGAATGGCAAACTTTACATATATTTATTAGTTCATAGAGACTGCCTCACAAAACGTGAAAGAACTGTCCTGAAATTAACATACATATACACATGAAGATGTTAAAACCTATACCTCAGAACAAATAGATAGTCTTGTCCAACAATAAATGTAACTTTGTATGATTACATGAAGCTGTTAAGATTTGTTATTGGGGTTTAGAGTCGCTTTCAAGATTCTTTCACTTTTATCACGGCAGGAGGAAAACCACAACATCTGGAGCACAGAATGTTGAGAAAAAAAAACTGTGAGCAAATGGCAAGTGACAACTGCATTGCAATGATACGTCACTATCATGATTGTGTCGGAAAGGGAACTTTTGCGAACATTGATGCAGGTAGCTGGTAGAACATGACAAGCCCAGTGTATACAGTTGACATGCAAATGAATCATCAACATTTCTGTTAATGATTTGAGCAATAAAACTGTGTTCTTTGATGTCAACATCTAAACTATGTAGTACCACTACTATAAAGCACACGCACAGCTCACATGTACACACACGCACACATGCACACAAACACACAAACACACACACACACACACACACACACACACACACAGATATGGAGACTTTAAGATGAACCATACAAATACATATTTGAACATTTATCAACATTTTTTTTCTCTATAGAACGAAAAAATACATATTTACTTTTGAACATATCATCTTGTTTCGCAATCACAAGTGTATACACCAGGCCAATTGCCTTTGGAGAAGATAAGATAGCTTGGCAACAAGGAAGTGGACGAGTGTATTCAACCTGAACAGGTGAAGAGATATCTTGGGCGTGTAGGCAAAGTCAGCCACAATGTAATTTAACACTGCGTGTAATCGTGTGCATAACAATAAAACAGGATTCCCTGTGAATGAGGAAGATTTGAATAATTAAAGAGCAGTTTCTTTTAGAATTATGCTGCTTTACTAGTAAATGTAATATTAACTGCTGCAATGAAGGAGTGCTTATTGTAAAGTTTTATGGTGGGTGTTTCGGGTGGGAAAATAATTGGTGTTTTGTACACAGGTGATATTAAAGTTATTTCTATTTCAGGTACTGGTGGTGACATCTTCGGTAGTGTGGTGTGATGTGGTGTGGTTTGGTGTGATGTGGTGGGTGTGGTATTGTGTGCAATGTAGTAAGAGTCCTACTCCTTTCTAGCTGTAATATCTGTCCTTTCTGTCAGAAAGTACAGAAATTACAGCTAGAAAGGAGCAGGCCCCTAGTGTGGTGTGGTGTGGTGTGGTGTGGTATGCATGTGGGGTATGTCCATGTGTTGGGGGGAATATAATGATGTCAGGTACTGTGTTAGCTAATAGACCAAAGAATGAAGACATTTATCCATGTCAGTTTCATCATGAAATGTACCATGTTTACCGAAGGCATCATTCAAGGATCCCTGTGTTTTCATTCATCATGGTTCAAATTCCATGATCATGTGCATTGGATACTTAGGCCATTGTTATTTGATTCCTAGATTACAGATCCACCGTCCTGGTTTTTTCCCACTTTCAATAAAAATATTTACTTTTATTATATTGTACTAGTATTTTTTTGAATATTATAATAATAAATAATGATGGAACAAGCCCTATAAACTGTCATGAAGCTCTCATATCCACAATGAGAACATAGCGTTCTCATTATAAGTGCAAGATCACCATGTATAAGAAATTGCTACGACAGTGCTAAAAATTTACAACAATTACTGATATTGACAAGAAGTACTACTTTGAAAATAATTGTGCATTAAAATCTGAACAATTTATTCACACTGACCAATTTTTTACAATTATATTGACCAATTACATTTAATTTCTGTCAGCCGATGATTGATGATCACCAATTTTTATTTATTTTTTTATATTGGGCAAAATATCAAATTACATTTATTTTTATTTTCGACTGCCCGCGCCAAACTGATCACATTAAAATCTGTAAACCAGGTAATTGAATAACAATGGCCTAAGATTTACTAGATAGACATCACGTTCAGAAAGTATATAGTTACATGTATCAATGTAATTCTAGCCAGAAATAGCATGTATCATTAACAGGTTTCATTACAGGCAATGTCAGACATGAATGAGATCACAGAAAACTAACAATTGTATTAACATCTCAACCCCTCCCTACTCTCCATCATTACTTTAACCAAAATTATCAAAGTATGTTGGTGTCTAATCTAACCACTTGTGACTTGTTATGGAACCCATTAGTAGTGTGCCATAATTTGGAATAACAAAAATAACACTTCTCCATCTAATGCGTTCTCCAGCAAAAAGCTATTACTAGTAATTGGGCCGAGGTTTTGTAAACATTCCACACAATATTAACAACCTAATGCAGGCAATTTATTCACGTATCTGAGTTCTAACATAATTTGCTAATAAACTGTCCAATTAGTTTCCTGAACAAAAATATTGAAAATAAATAGCAAAGGATTGCGCCAAACAAGAAAATAAGAAATTAATTGACAATAATAAGTTAATATTATTTATACTGTATCAGGCCCTGAGATTACTAAACTTTTTAGTACGATTTCATACTCGATAAATTTTATATGGGGGATTTATACACTAAACCATTGAGTTTAACATGAAATTTAACTCAAAGACGTTTTGTAACCTCACTGCGAAATCTACCTCCCAAGGCATGCTGAAAGTGTCACAATTAGCATTGTATGATTGTAAGATTCATTTCTGTTTTTCAAGGAATGAAAGCACAGGTTACGGTACAGTGGTAGCATAGCTATACTACAACTCTCTGTGTGTTTTCGTCGCAAATGGGTGACAAATTCCCACAGCGACGTTAAACTCCATATTCACTCACTGTGTGTGTTTAGCTGAAACCAGCTGTGCAAGAAAACAGCACAGACTTGAAGGCAGCCCTTGTCACCACCAACACTGCACATTGATCACACCAATAGAAACCACCTTTAAAGTACAGAGGCCATCCTTAAAGTACAGAGGCCATCCTTATAGTACAGAGGTCATTTGTATAGTACAGAGGCCATCCTTATAGTACAGAGGTCATCTTTATAGTACAGAGGCCATCCTTATAGTACATAGGTCATTTTTATAGTACAGAGGCCATCCTTATAGTAGAGGCCATCCTTATAGTATAGAGGCCATCCGCATAGTACAGAGGCCATCCTTGCACTACAGATGCCATCATTATAGTACAGAGGACATCCTTATAGTACAAAGGCCATCCTAGAGGCCATCCTTATAGTACAGAGGCCATCCTTATGGTACAAAGGCCATCCTTATAGTACAGAGGCCATCCTTGCAGTACAGAGGCCATCCTTATAGTACAAAGGCCATCATAGAGGCCATCCTTATAGTACAGATGACATCCTTACAGTACAGACAGGTAAGGAAGCCCTCCTGTGGACGATATATTGATCGGAATTCCGGCATTCCACAAGCATACAATCAACATTTCACATCTTACAAACAAATCAAATACATGTATACATACATACATATTTGAACAATTGTATGCATATGGTAGTCCTGACATTTGTGAAATATCGCCAACCTTATGTTTCAATGCTTTCCATGCTTATAGATTCATACATGTCACAGAAATTATTATAAAATTGCAATCTTGCAAATACTTTGTATTATCAAGTAATGAAAGGCAATCACGGTTTGTTGACATATTTCATGCTCAAATGTATTTTACATGACAGAATGTGCATTTGATTTGTAAAGACATGTATATTAGGCAACAAGCTACATTTTCTGCATATATCTCCACAAATTAAAAAACGCTGGATAAAAAATATGTGTATCTTTAATAATCTCCCTAACATCTATGTATTGAAAAGAATAAAAGTGCATTCATGTTCAATGCTGAATAATTCAACCATACTACAATAAAACTAGTTTTAAATTGTCCACGATTCAGTCCACAAGGACTCAGAATCGCACTTCACCTTAAACTTCCATCGTATGAATAATTCCCTATCTTATCTCGCTCACACACACACACATCCAAATGTCGCAGAGGTGATGGCAACTATTATTAACGGTGATGGTCAGTGGCTTTGTACTTACATGGTCAGGTCGCCTCACTGGTCGCACCTGAGTCACCGGAGGTGCTGATTTACGCTTCATCATGGTGCACGCACATTACCTACACCCTCCACCCCACACGGAAACACACGTACACGACACCCAGGCTCGTAATCATATCCAAGATTTCCATAACGCTTTATCTGCCACCTGACACAAGGTGAAACCTTCAGACCAGAGCCTATTTACATCTGACACAGGGGCCTCCACTGCAGCCACTACGTATAACACATAAATCCTCTCCAGAGCAGCAGTCCGGCCAGGTAGAGGAGACTATAACGCATGTCCTGTCAGTCCACATGTCCCGTCAGTAACATTCTGGGAATGCAAGTTGGGTAGCTCAACACAACGAGGCCTTTCCTTTGATGCTAGACCGTATTACTACACAGACTGTACAGTTACTAGATGGTACATCCAGCAGTGTGTGTACAATACTAGTGTATTCCACCTGATATCCCTGCAGGCTTGTAAGCTCCAACCACCGAGTCCTTGGTGTGCAAACCCAGGCTCCTTGTGTGTGTGTGTGTGTGTGTGTGTGTGTGTGTGTGTGTGTGTGTATTATCTTGTCCGACACTTACACGGACGGTTATTTTTAGCCACACCCACTGCCAACCAATGAGGTCAAAGTAAAAGGGTGATCAGTCCTTGGGGCCGATATAGTTAATATTGATACCAGTGTTAACCAAGGCTCCATATGGTGAAAACCATGCACAGCTGCGGACTGCAGATTAACCCTTGATGTTTTAAACTTATCAAGATTCCAATGCTTATGAATGCTCATAGGTTGTGGCCATTGTTTGCAAGTGCATTTGGACATGTTGGATGAGCTCTCGAACAAATACACACAAATCATAGGAATACATAAAAATGTATTGTCTTGAATGTAGTTTCAGATTAATGTCCAGAAGATAAAAGGGTACTGGAAGAAATACTACCAGTATCATCCATCACCGTAATCACAAAGTAATCATGTATTCTCGGACTCTGTATACTAAGCACGTCTATGTAAACAAATATTGTATGCACACATACTTAGTTTACAGCTGGTCGGGATAAACAACTACACTATGAATTTCTAGCCATAGTATGAATACATGCAAAATAACTGTTGACCAAATATTGATAACAATATGATAACATGCTTATGTCACATGGTTATGTATAACAGATTAAGATAAAACATGTTATTGGTGCTAAACTGTCTAGAGATGTTATCACAATATGAGCATGATTATTGTATAACAGTACTCAAAAATATTTTTGAATTAACTTTTTAAAAAACAACCACAATATACTTTGATAAATGAAGAAATTCAGTTTCAATTATCAAAAAGATATAAATAAACCTTAAAATCACTATATTACCATTAGTCAGTCATACCTTATTCTCACCCAAAGTAAACTATATTCAGACATTCTGGGAAAAATGCAACTATTTTTTTTTTAAAAGAATTGAAAAACAACTAGCAGGTAGTTTCATACAAGAATATATTAAAAATGTCTATCTTTCCTATTCTGTTAATAATTACAAGATTATTGCTTAAGTTACTGTCAGTGATTCATCTACCTATTTACTACACAAGCATGTGCCTACTTGTCATGTTTTACCCTCACATTTCACATTGCAATATACCAGCTGCATTTGTCGTGAGTGCGCCTACAGATCTAAATGGTCCTAGTTATATGCAGCAGATCAGGTGTCGTAAGTGCACAGAGAAGATAAAAGCAGTGCATTAAACATGTACACTGATATGCACTGCATGGGATAGAGCCAGATATGCAGTGAACCAGCAACTGATACCTCCAGCTAACACCCCTATTATTTCACTGTGCTGGTGTATTCCTTATTTATATTACGTCAGAGTTACAAGTTGAGCAACATTAATATCATCCACACCCACTGATAATCTGTGAAAACTTAATGTGCATTTTTAGTGATGCATCACAAGGTCATAGATATACTAATTTTTGTCCATGATTATTTGGGGTGTACATTTTTATTTTTTTTAAACAAATGAAGTTCAGAGCTGGTTCAAGATTCTTTCACTAGTCAGTGATTATGGAGTTTAACGTCGCTGCGGGAATCTTTCACCTATTTGCAACGATGATTCTTTCACTAATAATCATGGCTTATCAGTTTAGAGCAGGAGCCAACCCGCAACATCTGTAGCGCTGAATGTTGCAGTAAATCTGTGAGCACTGGTTGGTAATGTAAAATTAATGCAACTTGCAAATAACACAAGAAAACTATAGTCGTTGAACTAACAATAAATAGTATCGCTGAACACAGCTATCTATAACACCATATTTTAGTATGTTAGATACTAAAGCACTAATTTTGCCAAATATTTTTATTTTTAATTACATCAGTTATCATTACCATTCCACATGTCCACACTGTCTTCCTTGATGCAAAACAAAGTGATTCTTCTTGGTGAAATTACCATAATAAATCATAGTTTCGCCCTCATCTATTATCGCTAAAGCATAAGGCTGCTTGCAGTGGGAAGTGTGAATAGGAATGTCTGTGTATATTTGACCAAGTCAAGTGTTTGAATTGCCAGAGATTAAAGTCTCGTTTCTTTACAAACAAGCACGACGGAAATATCCACACCAAAAGTATAGCGTGTTTGTGTGACAGAATAAATAGCCACATACTGGACCTAAAGACGCAGGCTACTAGCAGGAAGTAGATGGCGTCTTGTATCAGCAAGCACTCCATACAACCAGGTCAGTTTTTGACCAGTACTGACCAAAGCACTAGTCTCCTTTGACCAGGCCCCCGTTTCACAGAACAGTTGTA
The DNA here is from genome assembly GCA_032361325.1 of Lepetodrilus fucensis. Lineage (NCBI taxonomy): Eukaryota > Metazoa > Mollusca > Gastropoda > Lepetellida > Lepetodrilidae > Lepetodrilus > Lepetodrilus fucensis. The sequence continues at coordinate 5,048 of JAUTBV010024234.1, read as the reverse complement.
GTGCTACCAGAGTCGTAACTTCTTAGCAACTCCATGCTAACGTACATTAGTTACGACTCTCGTAGCGCTATGACTGTTCTGTGAAATGGGCCCCAGGCCTCCATATTATGAAAGTCTTACTGTAGTCCAGGAGTAAATCTGGCCCCGAGATCACGAAACATTTTGAGTACGATTTCATGCTCAAGCTCAGATTTGTTATGGGGATTTGTGAACAAATCTTTCAGTTGAGCATGAAATCATAATCAGAAAAGTTTTGTAATCTCAGGCCTAGAGCATGCATCACAGTTTTAGCATGCTTACTGTTGTAAGAAATTATGTAAAACTCGATCCACACCTGGACAACTGGTACAACTTTTTTTCAGAAAAACTTGGCTCAGATGTACATGATGGATTCTTCATGATTCATTGGAAAATCTAAAATAAATCTGAATAAAACTCAACCAAAAAGTCCATACTGTCAACTAAAATGGCTTACATGTACACTAAAGACTACAAAGTATCAATATAATGACTTGCTGAAATTATATAAGTACACTAAAGACTACAAACAAAGTATCAATATAATGACTTGCTGAAATTATATAAAACTACTAACAAATTCCTGTTTATACCTTCCTAACCAATATTTATACAAAAAGTCAAAAAGTCACAATTAGAGATTATATGAGCACACAACCATGCTTGTACATGTATGTACCTCAACCAAACACAGCTTGTCAAAAACAGCAATTTGCAACATATACTACACAATTACCATGATGGTAGACCCACTTATTTTGACAACGTAACAGAATACCACTAGCATGTCCCGTCGCTAAGAAGAGTAAGCTATGACTAATGTACAGCTAATTCAAGAGATCTTCACCCGACACGATTGTAAGCAAACATATGACAAGAAAAGGCTTATCAAGGCCCTGGGTGATACAAATCATAGTACGTATATAACCAGGGTCACTGTCTGCTGGACAACACAGGGATTCACATTCCTTTCTAAATTACCCTCGTGTTCATGTTTAGAATGTACCATACTTGAGGGACCAACACTAGCTGGATACTAGTACTTCAGGGATCCTTATACTTTGCACACACGGTCGCATAGTGATGACAGTACAGTTCACCCTGCAGGGAATGGGTACCCGGTAGGATGAGTGACTGAGTGATTATAAGAGTTTAAGGCTGCTGTGGGAATCTTTCCCCCATTTGTGATGATCCCAGTAGGACGAGATGGAAATTTGAGTTAACCTTCTAGCATATGAAATAGTAGCTTGTGTTGTATACTTCCCTGTGAGGTGAGAAGGAATTTGAGCGAGTGATTATGGAGTTTAGAGTTGCTGCAGGAATCTTTCACCCATTTGCGCTGAGAGGAGCATGAAGACACACCAATCCACTGACTTTGTTAATAGTGTAGCTCTATGACTGCTATCGAGCATGGATTTGGTGCAATATAGACATGCATATTATCATCACAATGACCACTTGAAACCTTGATTTCATGTTCAATGATATCTCAAATTTAAGATACTGATGGTAACTGAATAAGTTTCAGTGAATACTATCACAATACAGAGCTCCTTCCAATTTCAGAAATAAAATGTTATACATTGATGTCAACAACACTAACTCTCTCCATGCCTAAAGAGCAGTGCCTAATCCAGCAAAGAAAGGGTTAAACTATACACCATCTCTTTTCTAATAGTAAAGGTCAATATCACTTTAATAAACATCATTTGTAAAGAGGCAACATCATAAATAGATGTTCTTTTTTTTTTGTTTCACTCTAGATAAAGATAGCCCACATACCTGAAATGTTAAAAGGATATAAACATGACAAAGCAGTCAATTATGAGATAAGAAATATATTTAGTCTGCAGTACATGGTATCCACATGATCCCATGGCACTGATTCGAGACGCACTAGTACAACTATCTTGACAATTGCTGTTGTAAGTTATTTTTCAATATGGACATTGCATTTAATTGTTTCCTTTTGTCTTGTTTATAACAAAATGTTATTATAGAATACATAAGAAAGGAAGTATTTAGTTTCTGTTCCATATATCTTGAAAGAAATGCAAATAAAGTACTTGAATATACAACAGAACATTGCATATATGCATTTTAAAACATGTATGACATTTCGTGACATACAAAGAACAAACATTCGCAGTTTGAGTTTATCCCCATAAAACTGGCTACACAACTGGCTATTCAGAGAAGGGTTCAAGCTACAATAGCATGTATTTATACTTTGTGTATGTAAGTTGAACTTGGTAAAACCTTTCTTCTTTTTTCCCACTTTCCATTAGGATGAAGTGGCTCGTCTTTCTGTCCATCTTGAATAAGCTACGACACTGAAGATCAGGGAACAGCTCTTAGACATTACGTGTTGCACATTACTGATACTGTCAAAAATACAAGTCTGTCATTCGCCACTGAAGGATTTCAACTAGAAACCTGGCGTTATCTTGCCTCCTGGTTCTGACATCAACACAATTATCCTTGATCTTGGGGGTAATGTGAATAATCCTTTCCCTGCTGGATTAACATACAATGATAATCATATCTGGCATCTCAAGTTGCCTTCAGAGAGGAAAAGGTTACATAGGAATATGGCAGACAAATAATTATTTTACAACTTTATAAAGCTATTTTAACCATCATGTGAGTGAGCGACGATGACGTTTCGTCCTTCACGGACTTCTTCAGGTCTGCTGGGTCTGTTACATTTAAAATAATTATTTTCTAATGTTATTAAAAAAAATCATGTCCATGTGTATTATCTGTGTATATATATATATATAGTAGTTCTTAGTTTTGCTTGTAATAATACCTGCATGATACGACAACTTGTCTTTACCAAGTAGTTTACATCTACCATAAAACCCCTGGGGGTATCTATAACCTTGACCACAATCATACACCAATACCCTGAAATCTTATCTAGCTCCATGAATCTATCTCAACAGCTTTATTGGTCAGGTGCGAATATGTGAATAACATCCACATCCCTAAACCTTAATACACTAAATTAGTAAATAGTGACAAAATAGTTCCCAGTCTTTCGGAAATCATGTTGCCCAACTAGAAATAGGTCGAGTGTTTTCTTGTTCTATATTTGTTTTAGTTAATGCAGCTATGCTTCACGTAAATACATTAGTCCGACTTTTATTACCCGCGACGGCATGTTGTTTGAATGAGCATTTCCTATTTTATGGCCACTTTAGAAGAAGTTATCTTTCATAGTTATGTACCATAAAAAGTATGTCAGCCGAGATAATTGCTAAATTTATAGGCAAACCAAAAAAATAGAACGTAAATAAATATACATTTCCAAATTGGTGTAAACTACATTATATATTACTCTATTCACTATTGTTTCCGTGTATGTTTTACAATGACTATTTACATGCAAGCTAGCCTGACTGAAGTGACATAACTGAAAGCTGGCCTGACCCAGAACTGACCAATGACAGGCCTGTTTATAAATACACTTGGGATGTCCTCCATTCAGAAGTGAGCTTGTAATCATGACTGGAATGTTAGTTGTTCTGACTTGCTTTAAAGCATCCTGCACATCTCGCAAGATAAATAAGCCTAGGTTTCTGTGAGTGATCGATGCTCAGTGTACACATCAGGTATGGGGAGAGAGACAGAGGCAGAGACGGAGAGTGTCACTGAGCCTCTGTCTAGTGACTGTGTTACGTCTGCCTCATTAACTCACGAGATGGGTGGCTGACAATGAAACTTGCCGCTGGAGTCGTTCAAGCGTGGCGGGGTGATAAACGGCTCTGTAAGAATGCAAACCTATGGGCGAGAGGGGCAAGGGCATACGTAGGTGAAGTGAACAGTCTTATGTTGTCTTCAAATAGCGAGCCATTCAGGGAATCTGGACCATACTGGTAGCTGATGTAAACACAAACAAAGTCCATGTAAACAGATGAAGGAGCCCACTTATTTCTCCATAAATAAAGGTTTTACACAAACAATAATAATAGTAGCAGCAGCATTTATATTTAGGAAAACATTATACTATTTAATGTATGTTGCATTATGAGCACGCTTTCGAGCATGGATCACAAGCGCACATCATCGTTATTAGTACATACACAATTCCACAATAAATAGAAAATAGTAACAAAATTTATTTATATTTATATCAGGTACAGAAATCGCACACAATTGTATAGATCACTGACCCAAAACACTTGTTGTGTCTACTGACATACTTATACGATAGTTCTTCTATCAACAGTCATAGTCAATGAGAACTTCAGCATTAAACTTTTGAAAAGAAATAATGCAATGGGAATATGTCAATATGGTCAAATACTCCACAAATGTATTAATACGATTTGGAAAATTTCCATCAATTTTGTTTTCAAAACTAAACACCTTCATTATTTTGACATAGTAATCAACTGGTCTTATGGATTTTTTGGGCAATCTAGACAAAAGAAAACAATGTCCCATTATCATGGTTATGAGATCTGTCCCTTGTCAGCTTGTACACTGTATTACTATAGTATGAAACATTGGCAGATGAAATAATATTTCCAGAAAGAAAAACAAGTTAATAACCATAAATAAGTCTACCATATATTGGCACACGCATAGCATATTGTCATATGCACACGCATACCATTTACTGGCACGTTTACACATATTCAAATTACATAAATTGAACACATGTGGCTACCAAGCAATAATCCTACACCAACCTACTTCTAGTTCCACAATGTGACCTCTATTTCACTTTGAATTCTTGGCCTTCAGACACATGCCTCACACTGGGAATGTGTGTGACAGATGTGACACACATTGTTTGACCCACATAATCTCCTAAGTATGATTATTATTAAATTGCCCAGACAATATTTGTCTTTGGCAGCAGCTGAGTGATGTTCAAGTTACATAATATAATTATATGCTGTAGTTATTGATAAACATGAAACGACGCGTCAATTAGGTGTCACTGTGGATTGTAGGCAAAAATCTCAGACTTGACAATGTCGACATACAAACATACACTTGAGTATACATAATATTTT
>JAUTBV010024123.1:0-21577 GCA_032361325.1 Lepetodrilus fucensis | reverse complement strand
GATCAATAGGTGCATCAGAACCGATATGTTTTCCCGATATTACGGAAGATATTTTAAAGATTTCCACCAAATCTCGGAAGTCGGCTGAATGAATTTGGTGCTATTCTTCTTCTAATGCATCTGCAAGTTCTCGAAAAGTACCCAGAGCCTGTACTCGTTAGGAATGTATTCGTTTTTAATACAATATAACGCTAAATGTATAGGCCCCTATGTCCCCATAGTATAATAGTTGGCCCTTAATTAAATTTGCTGAGTATAATTTATTATGTTGACGGACGGACTGACACTGAATTAATAGAATACGCTATTAGTGTACCTTCCCCAATATATTAACACACTTATTAAATTAGTATCATGTTAAATATATTCACATATGCAATGTATTTAAGGAATGAATGTTGAGGCTTTAGCATTCATTGTGCCATGAAGCTAATGGGTCATGAGACCAAATTCCATGGGGCTATGAACGATAATGAGTTCTATGAGTATAGCTCATTATATTAATATGTTTAGATATACCGGTATGCAGTTGAACATAATAATCTCCTCAATAAAGAAGTAGTATAAATACTGTAGGATTTCGATATTGTTGTAATTACAAGTACACATTCTCCAGAAACTGAGGAGATAAATTAGTCGTGAATATTCTATTAATCTTGAAAGCGGCCCTAAACCCCAACCCAATCTATGCACACACATACAAAAGAAAACGTGTATTGCTTTCCCGAATCATACCTTTGTAAACGTCCTTTCAAGACTTAACGCTGAAGTCTAATCACGTTCAGTTACCTTTTGAATAATGAATGAGTCGTCTTCTTTTGTTAATAAAAACATCTCGAGCCTTGTTTGAAAACAATATTTCTATATTTAATGAATATGTTATACCCTGTTGTATTCGAGAAATAGATTGGTGATAGTATAATTAAACAGAGTAGTTCTGGTGAAGTATAAATGCCGTATTTCAATAGTTGAAGATATTGAATTAGTAATAAAGGTTTCATGAGGTTTTAGCAATGGATTTCGTCACAGCCTGTTTAGTTTGCCACGGACAATGTTATGTTCGTTATTCACTATCGCCCATTCCTAACAGATTATGTATGAATATCGACAAGTCTCATCGTAATTGTTCGGTTCACCAAATTCCCCAAATGACTCGTGTAACCTAATTACCATTATAACAATATTTTTCAATGTTCTTCAATACATATATGCATGCGAAATATTAGTGTTATGCGAAATAATAAGATAAGTACATTATGTTTTTGGACAAAAGTCTGAAAAGAGGCACCCTAGGGGAAATGCATTCTTCACATGTTTTAAACTTTGATGAATTTATATCAAAACACTCGTCACCGTATTCGATGTATTGTGAGGTAGTGCGTTTTTGTTTATATGGATAGGGAGGTGTCGTTACTATTAATATACGTTACCGCATTACTATTAATATACGTTACCACATTACTATTAATATACGTTACCATATTACTATTAATATACGTTACCACGCCTCCACCTACATGCATATTGGTTCATTGTGGATGTGTATGTATGATGTTAATGAATTATCTTGTCGCTGAGTTATTCACCAGACTGCGCACACAGTACATGCATGTCTACATTCAATATCACTGTTTAATTCATTTCGGGGCCAGACGTCCGTAAACACACATCACACACACACACTCGTGTTAAGGTCCTACGTTCTGGGATAGAACCTTAGCATGTATCTATGTGCTTACTTACAAAAGCGATTTTATTTTCCCAACGACACACTTTTATAGAATATTTTGCTCGCCTCTGGTGTGCATGGACCTTTACAGGCCAACAGAAGGAACAAGGACGGACTCATTAAACGAAGCACTTAAAATTCAATCACGTGTTCGATATATCGTGAAATGTTGCAATGATAGTCGTGCATGTTTCATGGTAATTGTGTTATGTCTGAGAGTTTTACACAACGTCATTAGGCGTGATGGATGATTTCGTATAACTGTTGTTTTGCTGGGTATCGTTTTTCGAAGCTCTCGTATCTACTACGAGACTATAAGGACTCTCGTAGCCATATATAGTACATGTAGATCGTGCACTTATGAGAGTGCTATGGTGTCATAGTAGCTATGAGTGCTTAGAGAAACTATACCCAGGCGTAGAATGTACTGTACAGTTTCATGACGTAGCCTTGGTCCGCGTTTCACGAAAGAGTCATAGGGGCCTACTGTTACATTTAAACCTCTCTTCAAAGTACGACCGTTTTGCCATTGGTGGACTGCATGTGCATTTAGAACGTTATATCTTTATCTGTACATTTTAATATTTTAACAAGATTTGAATAAAGGTTTTCAATGTCGGTTATGTCTTCCTTTGTCAACTTGCCACGGTCATCTTCACGACTCATCGAGCGCCCGCTCATAAGTGTGTCTTATCATTGTATGTTACCATTATATTTTTATTCATCACATGACACCTAAATAAACATTCATTCGTCTTCTTCTTCATCATCTATACTGTACAGTATTGAGGGTTATAGTATTCCGTCGGAAAGCGAACTGCGACGTAAAAAGCATGAAAGACGAAGAAGACGGACTGCTTTACCATTGGTGCTAATCACTGCGCATGCTCAATTAGGCATGACCGCTGGCCGTCGGCCTTGACGAGAGCGGCCATTCTCCCATTATGAGTTGTTGGTTTTTCCTGCTGCTCGCGTTCGACAAGAGCAGTGCCAATCAGATATCGAAAGTAATGGCGCTCAAAAAAACTTTAGAAGATGGCTGGAATTTCGCGTATCTTTGTTTTTGGTGGTCGGTATATCGACTCTTGAGTGTTCGTGCCGTGAAAAATAGCCTCCGCTCAATTAAGACGTACTGATTTAATGGTTGTTCATTGCTTTCCGGAGTTTGTTTATTGGGCAAATGGTGTTTGTTGTACTCTGACACTGACATACTGTTGAAGAAATGGTTTATAGTCCGGTTTGACAGACGCTGATGTACAATTGACACGTGGTGTGAGTGTAAATAGTGTAATAAACATTCAGGTCGGAACTGTTGTGACTTTTACCAACACAAAACCAGCTATGCAATTATATGGAGGTATTTTGTTTTAGTTTGGAATATTTCTCACTTCGGTTAGTAAAGACGGTGTTGGTAGTAGACGTAAATAATAAAAGAGAATCCACAGTTGTGGACACATTTGAAACCCCATGAATATTACGAAACAACATCACATGTACGTGTACACACGCACACACGCACACGCACACACACACACACACACACACAGGTATTCCAAGTAAATTATTCAGTTTTTGAAAAATACAATAGGCAATAAAATGATTAGTTGTCAATATGGCCGTTTACATCTATATTATAGTTACATTAATATGTGAGGTTTTCCAAAATACTTTGAACATTTTACAAGACATGGGCGGAAAGTTTATTTCTCGAAAAATTAATTAAATTCTATGAAAAAGGATCCAAATCCTCCACTAATTTCCTCGTACACTGTAAACGTTTTAAGGAAACTGCTAATTCCACAAATATGAATGCTACACGGTAAACTAAATCCAGCATTCTAGGTTTTTCCCACACGCCACATACCTGTGCCACACCAGGGGTTGAGGTGGGGGTGGTGGTCCCGGCTTTTCATCAAAGGGAAACTAGCGTACGTTCATTACATGAAATAGACAACACCATTTGGCAAATAAGATGTTTGGCACGTTCACATGATACACAGCAATGCATATATCACCATTACTATAGTCTATAGCCGCGGGGCGTATATTATTATAGGTAGGCCTATATTAGACATACCTGCTTATATATTAGACATACCTGCTTAGATATTAAACATATATGTTCAATTATTAAACATAATTAAATAGTAGATACATCTATGCAGTTATTAGAAAAAAAACTGCTGAGAAGAAGTGTACATACCCGGATGTAACTCATTAAAAAACTGACCCGTATGTGGCCTAACGGGGCATAAATTATTTATTGAGAGAATTCGAACTTTAAACTGTAATTTGATCCATGCAGTTATAAAGAGGGATTAGAAACAAGACACGTATAACAAATGTGTGCGGTATGCCAGACCGCGTATCAACGTGAATAAACCTGGTACACAAAATATTATAACGAACATAGCGGTGCATTATGTTCATGCATACCTGCATATTACACACAACGTATATAGACTAAATAGGTAACCCTGTCCTAAACATGCAGTGAACTGGAGGTACGTTGAATGTGGTACACACTGCACCATCTGCTATTGTTCTAGCTGAAAGTACCTGCATTTAGCTTAGGCCTACTATTTCAGAAATAGAAGACGGCAAAGTTTACGAGACCAACTCAGATGGGTATCTGAATGAATGATGATATATCAAATTCTGAGAGAGCAAATTCGGAGAGCTTTGAGGTAACATGTTGTATCTCCACGAGATTATAAATACACATACCACTATGCTAGGCAATGTAAATGAATTACAAGCCCATAAACCCCCCTTGCGCTTTGTGCGAGCGATACCATAAACGCGCTATCTGCGCATGACATAACTATTACGTAATCAGTAATGGACCTATTATCACATTCGGCTGATACAAACAGGATTACGATGTTCGCAAACACGTTCGTACAATGACATCGTAATCACGTTTTACGGCCTTGTCGGCGTAGACACGTTCTCTGTCGTGGCCTTAACCACACGGAGTGGACGGGATTCGTCCCTTAGACAACCGTAGGTTGGGCGGTCACGTGACCAAACCGCCGACATCATAAATTCGTGGCTGATTCAGCATCCAAATTCTTCCATCGCTAATTGCTTCGCCCGTATACAACCGAAACCAAGTCATTGGATCGACTGGGTTCTGGGTTTTGAAGGTACGTATTGTAGTCAGCGTAAACGTCCCTCGAAGAAATAACCAGTCACGTACACGCGTTTACTGCACAGATCATGATCTACATTATACTGTTAGTTTGTATCTGGTTTCAGGTAGTAGGCATATACTCTCTCTCTCTCTCTCTCTCTCTCTCCCTCCCTCTCTCTCTATCTATCTCTGTCTCACATGTTCATCGTAGTTCATCGTAGTTCATCGTAGTTCACCTTATTGTATCACCTTACGCAAGGAACTAAGTTCATATAGTAGGCCTATGCTATATAATATATTCAAGAGGCATGACATGGAAACCCGGTAAGGATGAGAAGAAAGTGTAAATGATAATTAACTTTCTAGTGTTAGACACCACAACTATAATCCCAAGGAAGTTGAGAATGTGAAGTTAGTGCACACTGAATAATTTACGAGAGTAATTATGCTCGTTAGATGGCGATGCTAGCTAGATTGCTTACAGGTGCGTGTTATTATGACTATATTGTTGTAAACTATTTTTAATTCAAAGATTAAACCAATTGCAATGCAAAGACCTCGCCATGCATACACGCTTCCTGTTATCACTCAGTAATCAGCAGGATACCAGCACACCTATCAAAGAACCAGTTTAGCAGATTATCCTAACCACTAGGTGGCACGGCTAGACCGGTTGATTTTGGACTAGAGTGGCCTCCCTTAACGAGGAACGTTGATGGGGAGAAAATAATTAGATCCAGTTGGGACAGAATGGAGAAACATGCTTTCGTTGCCAGACGTACATGCGTATTTTCTTTAGTAGAATTTGTTGCCAAAATGTATTGCATATATACTTGGACACGTATATGTGCCCGCATAGGACATCCTAATTCAAAATGGTTAAATTATCTTTTGCAGTTTTGGCAATATTGCAACTAATATGGCTTTAGTGTGTCATGGTTATGTTCCTTTTAGAACCACGTGACTTGATGAATTGTCTAATCTACCGAAAGTAAAACAATCGAAGATGCATGTTATTTTATGTACAAGTAGATATGTATCCGTGACATGCAAATAAACAATTCATGACTTGCATAGCATTTCAAAACGTTTTTCTTTGACACTGAATGGGTCTAATTCTTCCTCTCAAATACTTCACAAATTGAGATTTCAAAAGAACATCTTCAAAATATTCTTATGAAATATTAAGTGATTATTGTTGAAAAGAATTAATTTAAATTATAATAATACATTATTAATATCCTGAATGCGTAGCATAGACAGATAGGCCTTTCTTAGTAGTTAAACGGTTTATGGTGTAATGGGTTGGAACTAATGGCGAATCAATATAGCACAGAGAGAGAGAGAGAGAGAGAGAGAGAGAGAGAGAGAGAGAGAGAGAGAGAGAGAGAGAGAGAGAGAGAGTGGGGGGAGAGACATATATAATAGACAGTAAGAGAGGAGACACAGAGAGAGATGTATACACACAGACGGACACACGCACACATATACACACACATGCATACACATACACACACCACACACAGTCAGTCACACACACACACACACCACACACAGTCAGACACACACACACACACACACCACAGACACACATACACACACATAAACAAACATATACACACACGCACACACAGAGAGACAGACACACACACACACACACGCACACACACATATACACACACATACGCACACACATACACACACGCACACACACACACACACACATACACACGGCGTGCCAAGAAAACCACGTGTTGTAATTACCGGAACATATTGCACAGATGATAAAAAGATTAGATGTGGACTCGGATCACATCCACTGCCTGGCGAGGAAATGAACGGCGATGCCTGGGGAAATGTCACATTTTATGAACTGATAATTGAAGTGATAAGTTCAAAACAGGAGATGCAATGATAGATTCCGTACAAAAAGAAGACGTCAGTTCAGTACAGTAAACAACAGAAGAACTTACAAATATTCCAGTATATCTGTCAATAGCATTTCTATTCTAACTTCACAGACTGTAAGCTTCTTCATGAGTTGTATACACTACAGAATATCTGAAAATATATTAATCAAGTTCTTGTTGATGCCACACGTCAAAGTGTCGCTCTCATCTATCGGAGTGTACTAATACTGGAACGACTCTTTGTCTCTTCAATACAACGTCATTGCCATTGCCATGTGCAGGTCAATCTGGAACAGAAGTGCCACGTTTTCCAACAATGTACACAGTCATTACAAATTGAAACTATTGCTACGAAACGTCTTGACAAGGATTACTATAGTCTAGACTAATATCTGACGTAAGAGGTGGAATAGTTAGAATCAGACACTGATTAATATTCTCTTCAGAACAGAACAGAACAGAACAGAACAGAACCTTTATTTCACTGAGGCCGAGAACCTCAGCATAATTATGAGGTACAAACATAATAACAGAATACATGATAATTGTGGACAGGGATTTGCTCGGAAGTTTTTCGTTTCATAGAGTTCATGACAATAGTACAAAATGCACTGATATAATTTTATAGACGAATATCGTTTCCGCATTGACAATACCGAAGGAGAACCATGATAGCAGAGGTGTTGTTATCTGCGGTCACAAATTGGCAGATGACATCGACATCTGGTGGTAACATTTGTATCGATGTAAAAACAACAGACTTGCTATGAGAAATAACATACTGACAGAAACTAGTTACATACTAGCATTTGAGATTTGTTACCCTGCTGTTATACCGGTAGCTAGGTCAATAGATTTGGATAGACCCTACCAGTAGGCCTACCAATGCATGCTGACACTGATCTTTAATATGAAATGTTGATTCCTCTGCGCGAGTATTTTCTGTAATAACTAGCCATCCACGTGTGAAAACAACACAACAATAAACCATTATATATGGACATTAATTGATTTATACAATATTTTAGCTACATCTTATCAGATCATGCGATGCCCACATGATTCACCGTGTAAAGATCCATACAAAGTAATACTGAGATCGGTCATTCCATGCTACAGGTCCATTCCTATGTAACAATATCCAAAAATTCTAATTTTTAGAATTATATTTTTGCAGGTACATAGTGATCGTACATCCAATGAAAGCTCGGCGGTTATGCACGCTTGGAAATATCAAGAAGATTTTACCCTGTGTTTGGATATTCGCAGTTGGATTAGCAGCCCCTACATTCCATGTAATGGTAAGTATTTCCGACGCCTTGCTTCTCATCGCCAACCGGTTACGAGTGTATGACAAAATATATTATACTACATTCCACTCAACATCATGCAACAACTTCGTATCCCCCTGCTACCCCAACCCCCGGGCAATAAACTATTATCTTATTATCTAATATAGAGTATATTCTATTGCAATAGACGTATATCGTATGATGAAATCATGGTCACAAATCCATACAACCGTGATATAGATAGTTGGGGATTGCTTTAATTTGCTAGGTCTACTGCTCAAATCCGACTCTGTTATGAACTATTCTTACCATTAATATATCCTGTATTCTCCTTCACCAGACATTTCGCGTCTCGGTCTGACGATACACGTATTAAGAATTTGATAATACTTGGTAATAGGTTTATTTCAACGGAAACATTTCCCCCGACTATAACTACGACGTAATATCGATGAACAACATGTTGATTTATATACACGATTGGCCACCCACCCACGATGGCGTCAGTTCAGGTCGTGGGGAGCAGGTGGATTACACACTCCCCCTTCCACTTTCGTAATAATTTCATCACCTAAAAATAACTTATGATCCTAAAATAGTATCTACATTATGACACCACCATAGCATACATATAAAGATGTATTGGGCCATTCTTTACAAGGGTGGTCATGAACATGTACGAACAAAGCAACTCTCGTCCACGCTCCACCTCTCTCTGTCTCGCCCTCTCCTTTTCATTCGCTCTCCATCTCTCCTTATGTCTCTCCTCTTTCTCATTCTCTCTGGCTTCAAGGTATTAACTAGTTTCATGTCCTTATCTCTCTTCCCCTCTCTATTCCCCCTTTCCCCATCTCCCTATCTCTCTCCTCCATTACTTTGTTTTGCTCTCTCTCTCTCTATCGCTCTCTCTCTCTCCCCTCCATCACGTTCTCTCCCCTCCCTCATTTTTTCTGTCTCTGCTCCTTCACGTTATCTCACTCCCTATCTCTCTCTCTCTCTCTCTCTCTCTCTCTCTCTCTCTCCCTTCTTCCTCTCCCCGCTATATCCTTTTATCCCTCCCCTCTTTTCTCTCTCTGTCTTTCCCTCTCGCCCACATAACCCCCCCCCCCCCCCTCTCTGGCTTCAATATATGAACTGAATGTTCATACCCGTAGGACGTATTCTGAACAATACAACATTTCCAGTACTCTACCTTATTTACTGTACATTATTTAGGGGGTATGTTTACTATTTGAGTAAAACATTAACTATATTTATTTAATGTTTAATATAATGTACGTAACCTATGATGTACGTAACCTATAAGGCTTCCCATACAGTCTAATACAGAAAAGTCAAACAGAAGCCATTACAGGAAACTAAACGCCAGCCTCTCTTTGATATAGCCTCGCTTTGAAGTATCCTTTATCTTCAGTTAGGTTTCCTTACTGATACGTTTTTCTATTACTATACGGCAATGCAATCATTACATGGCAGTTTAGAATGTACAATGGATAATTAGACCTTCCAGCACTTATGTGGGGGGTAGTATCGAGCAGGAGTTGTAGGCCTATATCCTAATATTTATTAGTTTATATATTCGTGAACTTCTCTATTTCACTCACTCTGAAATGATCACGACCCAGACATGAGTTTACGAAAGGGTCATACTATAGTTGTATTACAGCATGGAATGACACATGTCTTAATTTACGCCCAGACTACGGTTACGACAACCTGCGAGGGACCGATAATATAACTGTACTGCCACGGTACAGACAGCGCATCCTATCATGATAGTGCTGCTTTCGTGAAACGATGTCTTAGTCTACTTTACATGCTTTACGAGGTATCATAATCGTGTACTATATGGAGAGAAGTTCGACGCAATGTTGTCATCCGAAGACAGACGATTCATTTGTAATCAGAGCACTAGAGAATACCCATGGGCGATAAGGACCTCGATCATACGATCTGTCTGCATGGCTAATACACCCTAGGACCTGTCTCACGAATACATTTAGTTTTCAATGACGTTATATCTAGTAGTCATATGTAATATTAACAATCACCAGCGTATTTGTAATTATTCAGGAATACGTTCTGGGGGACATCGATTGTCAAGATCTATACTAGGCTATTGCATTTCTTAATTGTTATACCGGACGCAGTCTCATATATGTTTGTTGTACAGTGCGCCGACTCCATCGGCATCCAATAGCCAATATTTTATCTTTCGTCCAAGACGTTAAGACTGCTGCTTAAGGTGTTTAAGGTGTTTAAGGTGTTTATGTCGAGGCCTATCTCATCCCAATGTAATCAATTGTACGTCGTACAATATCAAATAAGAAAGCTCGATCTTGCTATACATGTGCGTCGACTGTTGTCTGCTGGTCTATCCTAATATACTAATGTTCACACAATCCATGTGTTGGAAGGAAAATGATTCATTTAGTGGACCTGTATATTGAATGTATTCGGATCAAAAGTTCATAAGGCCTAACTTGCCTATAATCATTCTATGACAAGAAACCAATAACTCTTTAGAATAGTTCCTTGTCATTCGTCACTCTAATACTGTTGACATACAAATTGAAGAAGCTATGGTTGAATATCTGCAGAATACGCTTTAATACTTGGGGGATTAATAAACAGTATGATTGAGCATGACACGAATGCACTAAGATGCGTTTTCTTTCTATTTATTTTTCACCTTTACAAAATATCGTATTCTTTCTGTTGGGGTTAAAGCAGCTTTCATTCGATCATACCACGGTGTGTCCGTTTATCAGACAAGAGTGCATCTGCTGCCGAGATTACTGAACGTTATTGAGTACAACTGCATGCTCAAATCAAAGTTTCTTTCACAAATGTCCATATTATAAAGTTTGATCAGCTTGCGCATGAATTCGTACTCAAAAGGTTTCATACTGTTGGCATCTGTACTTATTGCAGCCATTGTGGTACTGGTACGGTCGAACAAATGGTGATGAATTCATAGTGTATCTTACAGATATCGTAATCAAATCAAATAAACCAAATAAATGGTATGAACTTTAAAATTGTGTAATATTCTTTTGTTTCAGTTATTTAAAGTTACCCAAACCAAATAAACATGCTAATTATAAAACAAGGTAGTCTTTACGTCAATTTAAAGCCTTGTCGCCTTTATATTAGATAACACGGCTCCTATGGCATATTATAAGTTCGTTCTGTGACCTGAATCCGATCCTAGATTCCAAACATGTCTAGCAATACATTACAATGATCTCTATTCGTACTCATTGTAATTGAAGTCAATATATATTTGCCAGAACCTTCTTACATCTAGTCCATGAACTATTTCTCCTATGCACATGCCATTGTAAAGAACATTATATAACAACTCGCTCCGTATAATTTTATAAAATAATTTGGATCATGATAAGTCCATAAGATGATTGCTCTCTCTCTAGTGGTCAATCACGGCAGCACTTATGGACAAATATGCAGCATTTGTGACGATTGAACAATACAAATACAGGAATCGAGACTTTTCTGAAATAGGATTGCTGGGAATGTTATTTTTTCTTCTCTGATAATTTACACAATAAAGTGTGTTCTTTCAATATCCAAACATAAACATATTTTATAACTACTTAAAAGCATAATATAACGGTTGATTGACCTATATAATGGACACACGAATTTCGGTCTGAGACTAATTACGCATGATTTGTTCACCCAAAAGTATTTATTTACTGATATACTTATCCCCCAGCACTCGATAGTTATAAAACAAAATGATATTTTATGTTAAATAAGGGAACGTTCCACTATTTATCTTGTCTGATGCATTACTATTCTAAGAAAGAATTCGAGCAAACATTAGAGTTACTTCCCCTTTTAATGATGTATTTAGACTTATTCTATCGGGGAGGGGGTTGCATTGGAGATGTGTCAACGATACAGCAGTGGAAAGCTTTTTGGAAGTACAAACATGATTTTATACATGTCAAGTGGATGTACTTGGCAGTTATAGCTAAGAACTAGTCCCAAACAACCATAAATATCTGTGATATTATGCCTTTACTAAAGAGTTGATGCACAGTTTAGCTATGTGCTGTAGAAACAGCCCTGGGCCCCGTTGCTCAGAACTATTGTAGCTACAACTATTGTACGGTCAACGCTTTCTATTTAATAACGGCGCTACAACTGTTCTAAGCAACGGGCCCCAGGGCCAGAACAGCAGGTTGTCTGGCCAAGGCTGATGCAGTTGAACTAAGGGAGATAACTGCACAGCATGCATGAAGACACATCTGGAACTGTTCACCACATAGATGCTATTCTCTGCAGAAACTGACCAATCTGATGATAGTGATGAGTAAATCAAGCAGTAAAGTTCAGACATAGGTCACTGAGACAGTAATGCTTTGCACCGACCACCAGCATCTTTTGGGTCATATTCAATTATACGCCAAGTTATAACAATGTCCATCCGTGTGGACATAACTATACACATGTGGAATACATTGGAAAGCCTCAACAGCATGACATATCATACACTGAATGGGGGCGTTACATGCAGAAAATGATTTGGGATATGTGTGGCCAGTGTGTCTTGCCTGGTATGGGATTGTAAGGAGCCCTACCAAAAGACCATTGAAATACTTTTAAAAAGATAATACAATCTGAAATGTTTTATAAGAAATATTCATAAATACTTTTAATGGCCCACTAACATAAGAAATTAATTCAGCGTCAAACACGTCAGGTATTCCAATTAGCAGCTTCCTTCAAATCTTACACAACACCTCCCTCATTATAAATCTTTCATCTTTGTATAAAAACATACAACCAAAACAATGCATAAACATTTACAAAGGACGGCATTCCTGACTAGCACAGATATATCTCCTGGACACGTGTGTAATTTCCTATGCCGGGAAACGTAAATGCCATGAACCACCTGTAGAGTCTTGGCATCAAAACCCTGGACTTGCCTTTATGTGGAAACAATTTATTGTACTAAACACGTTATACAAGACCGTGATGTTAAGAGAAATTCTTAACATCAAGTTAACGTAAGTTTTACCACAGTAATTGATGCTAAAGGTAAAGGTATCTTGTACTGACAATCTAAGGCTAGTATAGATTTGTGTAAATACACCCCCAGTTAGTCGTCACGAGCTACCTAGGAAATGTCAGACAAGAAGCAACTTCCATCTATAAATATTCCCCCACATTGTGGTCTGTAGAATCCTTATGCACATCTACTACTGTATATGCCTAAATAATGCACTACCTAATGCACTTTTACCAGCGTAAGTATAGAAATCTGGCACTAGTTCCCATATAAATACCCAGTGTTAAAAAGATATATCCAAAATACAAGTGTCAATTCAATACTTTTTACAGTCTTTATAGTATACTACATTATTCATTATGACCGCTAGGGTTCAGACAAGTTCATTTCTATTTACTGCCGATCTAACCATGTCTACACAACACACTACTGAATACTGCAGCTTGTTGGAAAGTCTACTAGGAATTGCCAAGATCTAAAGACCAGACAATAAAGCACAGATACTGTAATCCTGCTGATGTATTTCCAATGACTACACCCAGCCATGCACGACATGTCAGAAAGAAAAATGGGAACAAGCCATTTCGTATTTTCCCATATTTCACAGAAACGTGGAACATTATATTATATGAATATTATGATCATGATTATGCATTAACAAAAATTCATCAATGCTGATATCGCTTGAGGCTGTTACTGATATTGGAGGTGATAATCTTCAGAATACTACAATAGGCAGGAAGAGGGTTGTATTCTCACCTGACTGTGGTTCCTCTGCCGAGTGTGTTACCACGGGGATCCTTGACGACGCTGAATGTGGAGGCGTCGGACTCCCAGATGTACTGTTCATCATCATTGTTTTTCGATGTCACGATAACGCGGTCAGAAACTGAAATAGCAAGAGGTAACGCCATGAAAACACTGAACAAATAGGCAACACCATGAAAACATTCAACAAAAGGAGCAATTTTGACAAATTACATGAATATGACAAACTTTGAATTGACAGTGCAAAACAGTCATAGCCACAAGACTATAATACGTCATTCAAATTAGAATATGAATTTGAGGATTACCAGAAGATCCACTCAATTATGGCTTCAAGCAAGATGGATACATTTCACACTAATGAGAATAACAGATAAAAATCCTGGTCACTTCACAATATGGCTGTTGCAAAATGATGGACAGACAGAAAAAGCTTTAATCTGCTAATAAAGAAGTTTCAGAGGCTACACATTAACATTCTTCAACTTACCCAAGAAAGATGAATAGAATCCCACTCCAAACTGTCCAATCAGATCACTGGATTCAAGCACAGATTTAGAATCTCCGAGCTTAGCCAGGAAATCACTGGTTCCTGATTTGGCAATTGTTCCGAGATTGTTAACCAAGTCAGACTTTGTCATGCCAATACCCGTATCCGTAATGTGAAGAATGTGGTTATCTTTGTCAGCCTGTAAATAAAAGTAGCTGGGTTTAGAACAAATATTGTAATAAACAGTGGAACAAGCAGTACATGTACGAGCTCTTAGTTATAATGAAAATTATTTCCTACAAGTTAGATAATTTATATGGCTGTTATGTAATGATGCTCATAGCAATAGACAGGGATTGAAATTAACACTAGTCCTCTAGCCCAGGCCATTTCTCCCAATGCTAAAATATCCCAAGGACCAGTAGAAATTCATAACATTTGTATCACTATTCGGGCTAGTAAGTTTTAAAGTTAGTTTCTATCGCTGAATACACCAATAAGTTATGTGTGTGAAATCACACCACTCTCCAATGCTGGAGGCAACTATAGATGCCCTGAAGAAGAGTATTATCTTGTCTAATCCAGCAAGGCAAGAGTTAAATGGAACATATCGCTTTGGTCAACTGTTATCTGAATAGGGGGGCATTACCGGTACCATGAATATTAATAATTGTTGTATTTTAGCATCTTTCTAACATGGAAGTAATTAATACTAATATCTAGTGAGTGAGCGATGCGTTGTTTTGCATTGCATCGTGAATCGTTCACCCATACGCAACAGTAGTTCAGGATATTGTGATGTAAACAAATTCATTAGTGTTATAATATTGTTGATATTACGCAAGTAAACTAAAAAGTTCACCCTATTTCCATAACTAATCTCAAATGTCACAATGCCAGTATTTTTATATACAGAAACAATAGGCAGCTTGTAATTCCCATGACAGAGCAGTAAGGAGATTACATAAGGAGATTACAAGAACATCCATGCTAGACCCTCCATACTCGTGATATCACATGCAGCACTGTGGAGGAGGAGGTTCACCCTGGGGAAAGGTCGGACAACTCAGCACACCACCTGGCAGACAGCTTACCAGCACAGTTCTGTACAACCTCTACCTACCTAGCTCAATATATGTTAGTGTAAGGAGCTTCCTACCAGCTCATATCAGGAATAACATGTGCATCACTTAGCCACATAAAAGCAAATCGAATGCTAAAACAGCAAATAAACGGATAAATGGTTGCAGTTGAGAATAGAATATCTAGAACAGGACTTTCAACTATCCATCAGGTAACCCGAGATGAACTCTGCACTTACAATTCTACACTAGAGAATTTCTAAGGATGTGCTAACCATATTTTACATACAACACATTTTACTGTTTACGGGGCTTTAGTCCAATTGAGAAGCAGCTAACAACTGGAGTGGGCAAACAAACAACGTGTTTACGAGTGCAACAGATGATTGTATTTGAATTATCCAAGTCATTCCCTGAAGAACTGAAACAACAAACAAGACCGACCCTCACGTTTAGTCAGTCAGTCAGTTCCATATGAGCCTAGCCTCCACAGATCACCACTTCTAAACAGGTGTTGGTAAATTGAGCGAGGGCATGACACACCGCTAACAGAACCAGAGAAGAATATGGGGTAGAGGATGTTTGAAGTAAACAGATGCAGACATTTTTTGTTGTAAATGTATTTAGGTAAGACATATAATATGCCTAATACCAAGCAACTACCATACCATAATAGTGACGCCTCATTAAAATGAGTAATTGTTAGCGATAAATTATCTCCAGATGGTGGCAATAGTTGAGATAAAATAGTCACGAGCGTTGGCATACCGTTTGCCTACATGTTTCTCAAATTGGAATTAATCAGCAAATCAAGTTTTGATTTACAACTTGTTAAATTTATTCTATCAGGCCACAAATCTAACAACACATAGCCCATCTTACAGGTATCTCAAAAGCTAGCAGAATTTTCATGTAATGATTCAACACAATAGTGTTTAGGCTAGCAACTTTTACAGGCAAGTTTCCATTTCAATTAATTTTATTCTGCTACTTGAACGATTAGTGTTAAGATAGCAAACGCTTTATTTCAGGTGTTTCAGGTGTAGTCAATCATTCTTCCAACAGTCACAGGGCAACCTGCACCAAACAGGAATTCAGCAACTGTTGGGACGCCCCGCTTTATCCGAGGTCGGCATCGATTAATTCCTACAAGGTGTTCAGCTTAACCTTGACGCTCTACACTACAATAGGTGTATTCCTGGCTACAACACACACGTGCTTCACACAGCCCGTACCCGGTATAACACTGGCGCCAATAGCACAGAGCCAGAGGCAAGTAATTTGTGCCAACAAGGCATACACAGCGGCACTACACCGGTGCCAACAGGCCATAAGAGCAGCCACTACCAAGACCATTCCCACCTGGTCCAACTACACTGTAGCGTTAATGTACATTGCTGCATCATACAACTCCGTAGCACTGTCCCTGGCCTAGTTAATGGATCCGTGCTTCCATGTGTGCACCGTTCTGGCACTGAGAGGGGTAATCATATCATAGAGATGTCGGCACTGTCAAGTTACCAGATTACCGGAGTGCCACAATATTACCATGATTGAGCCGATATGGAAATGTGTACAATCAGACAATAAAGGAACATGTGTATTTCATTTGATTCAAAGTCTGTATCAAATATTGCATGCTCAGCCCATGTAATTCATTACTACCCAACAAGTGCAAAATAATAATAATTATTATTATTATACACATTTATATAGCGAAAAATATCCAGAATAACTTCTCAAATGCGCATTTCTGATTGAAATGGGTGAAAGGATTATCCATACACAGTGTATGGATACACTTCACTAAAGAATAATCTATCCAATAATTAACCCAATCCATTGCAAATTATACCACACTTTTAGCTAAACTATTCCATTTGTTCGTTACTTTTTATCAATCTGATAGCAATTTCATCACAAGAATACATCATTGTTTATTCATTCTGCAACAGGAAATTGCATGTACAAAGTACATGAAATGTTAAAGAGGCCAGCACCAGACATATCTATAGTAGATTTGGGAGACGGCCTGGCCTATACACTGCTGATACAGCTAAGTGTGGGCTACTCAAGACTAGAACATATATATCTTGGCACAGACTGTTATTACATCATAGATATATTGTCCCCAGAGCCAGGAGCCAGGAACAGCCCTAGATCTGTCTTGGTGCTACTGTAATAATTAGTGTATAAAGTGTAGTGAGACAAGCTATAAATGCTGGCAAATACAAGACAGATGACTGCCGCAATAATTATCCAGTTGATTATTACCATACGCTGTGTTGATCATTAACTTTGAAAAAATGTTCAGGAAAGCATTTTATGCATTAATTCTCGGCTATAATTAGATGTAAACATAGAATTTGAAACATTGGAACATGCAGCTGGAGTGTTTTATGGAGGTGGATATAGAAAATATATGATGAATATATAAAACATAATAAATAGATTAATGAAATGGCCATGTGTGCATTTCACTACCTATAATACATCGACTTATTCTATTATGATTATCACTACAAACTGTTATCTAATGAAATAAGTTGGTAACTTTTAATGTATGCCTACAATTCATAATATTAGTGCTGAAGCCGCATTGCAGAGGAGACAACTAGTTGAGTGACAAGACCAATACTCTGACATTGTTTATGAATTCCCCAACAGTATTTATAGCCAGATACTTCTACTAGTCACAGTGTATGTAACTGGCTAGGTAACCTGAGTAATGTAACACAAGTTAGTGCTACTGCTAGGACAACATTGGGAAAGTAATCAACTGATAAATGGATCGACAGCAATGTTTTCCCCAACTATTTTCAAGAGAAATGGTAGTATTTATGAAAATTCCCATTTGCAAACATGGAACAGTCTGGTTAATAATAATAATGTTCATATTTATATTGCGCCAAATCAATGGATGTCAGCACATCGTACTACACGATGGCATGAGCTAGACTTGAAACTGGGACTTCAGGTTATGAGGCAGACTCATTCCTAATTTACACGTGTGATCGTAAGTGCTGTTGCATAAATATATACATTACAACACACAAGTTCAAATAAATCTTGCATGTTTCCACATGGTTACATTGCCATTCATCTTAATTTGGGAATGTGACAAGGAAATCCCTACACTGTCAAATATTGAGAATAGATTGGGCAATAATACTGCGAATAAATTGGGCATGTGCACCAAGGCAGTTCAGAATATTTTGCAAAATGTTCTGTGCTCATCAATTAATTAGTCTGAGAATGGGAGTTATCACTACCAGCTGCTTTAAGTGCTTATGAAGAAGCAGATGTCATCACATAACCAGTAGTATCAGCCGCCAAAAACTGCACTTTCATCGTTCATACATAATTTTGATAAATGTGATATTGTAGATATTTACCTGGACAGAATTAAACTTACAAATTCTAGAATTAGTAAAATTTTAAGGCTGGAAATGTCATTGAGAAAGAAACAAATTTAATTGTTTTTAGAAAATTGTTAATTAACTTGTCAGTGCACATTCACAAAGCCTCTTACGTCGCATAATGGCAATGCACTTGCTGGTATCAGAGATAAAGATATAGTAGGAAGATGTAGTAGATTCCTACACTGGGGTCGTTCCTTTCAGCACAGTACACTGTCTGGAGTACGTTGGAACAGACACTTTTGTCAAAGGAACATGTTGCATTTCTTGGACAGTGTGCAAGCTGTACTCGCCAGCGGGGTAGATGAAACAAAATGGCTGCCGAAAATGGCCGACTGTTCGGAACACTGTCCGAGTACACTGTACTGTGCTGAAAGGAACGTCGCCCTAGTTTTGTCTCTAGTAGACTTGCTGCAGCTGCTATGGCACAGGACTATTAGGCCAAATCACTTTAAATCTTTTGTTTATGTCCAGCACACATTTCATTGAATACTATTAAGTGTACTCACTTTTATTTTGATGCTCATCTCTTGTGTATCAGCCATGGCCTCCGTGTCAGTCAGAGACAGGAAACGAATCTTGTCCAAAGCATCGGAAGCGTTTGATATCAACTCTCTCAAGAAAATCTGAAAACAGCAAAAAATACAAATCAGCACATGTATATACTGTATGCAAATCACTGTCAGGCTAATGATTTTCCATTTGAAAGCTTTAAAAAACATACTATCATAGCTAGCTTAATTAAACAATTATTTATTACTTGGAAATGTAATTAGTAATTACATTTTTAAATTATTATACCAATTCACATATTTTTCATGTTCCGCAATTTAAATGAATAACATTGCAAAATAATATCCATGCATAACGACAATAAATGCATCATTTTAATTACCCAAAATCTACACACAAATAAGTGACAAACTAAAGGAAATCTATCGTGAAATACTGAAGCCTAATATTTTTTACACCTGCAAAACCCATTTATTATATACGCATGGATACAATTTTGACTGATGATGGGGGGGGGGTGTCTCTAAAACTGCAGGATTCCTACAACAAAACCATTTCTAAGCATCACGCTTAGTTGTACACTAGCAGCACTGGTGTGAGCTCCATGTGCCGAGGGGGAGACTATACATAGGTTACCTGATGCACACCACTACTACAGTTGAACCCAGATCAAATGTAAATTGAATGTAAAATGATCCAAATCCTTATCAGTTTTATGCCTTCCTACAAAGATAGGCTTTATATAAGCCATCTAATAATGTTAATTAATCCATAAATAAAAGGGAAAGTATGTGTTTTAACACGAGTTAGTCATGTACTGTAGTTAACATGATTAAGTGTTGAAGTTGCAATCACATATGAAGTGAAAATAAGTTACCTCAATCTAGACAACAGCCTGCTAACTAGATTGGCCGATGTGGTTTATGAATACAAGCTATGATGAAGGACGGCAAATACAAAAGTATTCCTCCATGTGTAAATCAACTCGGACCCAAGTGAAGCAATTTGTTTACAGTAGTAATGGCTCAAGAATGGTTTTCACGTTGCTGGATATTTCTGAAAACTTTACTACAGGGAACCACATAAATAAAATTATGATTATAAATAGAACAAAAAAACGGGGAATAAAATATGCTGCAGTTAACACAACAGTGAAACACATCAAATAAGGAGAAAAAAGTATTTATTCTGGATACTCACTTCTTTGTTTTTGTACAGTGAGTTGATGATGAGTTTCATCATCCGGTCAACTTCTGCTTGGAATTGAAACTTTTCTGACTTTTCTCTGAGTTCCTTCATTTGAGCAACATTTAGTCCATCTATTTTGATCGCTTCCTCCTCCCTGGAAATAAAATATCATTTATTAGAATGAGAACTAAATTGCGATAGAAATGGCTCAAAATTGGTCTGGCCTAACCAATATTTATGCAGATAAAAGTATACCATACACAACACAAACACACCAACTGTAGGTGCCAAATTTCACCTTTACAAGGTTCGACAGTAAAGATTATCCTGCTGCCTGGGACTGGCACCGTATTATCCACAGGTGGACAAGTGGTTTCATGTCCGACAGTACACAGGTACAAGTGTCTTATTAATATTAGTTCGTGGAGAGCCTTGTATTTAATGGATGTGTCGCCACAAGAACCAAAAAAATTAGTCTACGTTACCGTCAACATTAAATATGATTGCTTAGAAATATTGACAGCCTGAAGCAAGTAAATGCATCTTAACCCTCTCCCTGCTGGATTAGGCACATGCACTATTTTTGTGTGGCATTTCTGTTTGTCTCCAGCATGGAGAGGGTTAAGCATTGGGAAATAATGCAGTGAATTGTTTAAATTTACCAAACTGATCAGTGTACACAGGGCTCAGTGTCAAGTTGTAATGGCAGCAAAGATGCTAAATGATAAAATGTAGGCTGCCCACTGTACAATTTAACTTGCCCCTGTAAGTTGGACATATGTTAGTAAAGAGCCCTGCTACATGCAAGTCACCTGAAATTATTTTTATTTATTTTTTAATTGGGGTTAAAATCGCTTTCTACAATCTTTCACTAATATCACGACTTGTCAGTTTAGGGCAGGAGGAAACCCGCAACATCCATAGCACTAAATGTTGCAGTAAACCTGCAAGCACTGGCTGGTACTGACAAGACCAAGGATGATAACTGCATTGCCACTCTACAGTC